>CM074441.1:32031630-32316630 GCA_037101425.1 Elopichthys bambusa | reverse complement strand
ATGATGAAAATATGAATTCCTCTCTGGCATCAAAACACATAAAAGATGAAGAAAACAGCTGGTTCTGATTCTTACGTCACGTAAAGCTGAATAAACAACAAATAACATCAGATCAGAGACATTATCGTGCGAGGTATTCTTTAAAAGTGAGTTTAATACGCATATCGAGAGGGTCACATAAGCATGAGATGGTAAAGAAGAAAAAAATATACTGATTCATGGTTACCTTGCACTATGATGACAAGTCAAGACATTGATGAATCAATGAACAAAACGAATGACGGAACAAACACACTGTTCTGTGACTTCAAATAAGCAGCACTTTACTGAGACAAACACATCCACGCAAATATATAATATACCTAGTGTTTACAAGACGCAGGGAAGCGCATAAAGTACACCTGACTGCTGAAATGAGAAGGAAGCCGGAGCGGTGCATCAGTTAAATGTGTCCGCAATGCTTCAGCTGACGTGTCTTACAGCGCCAGTTTTTAGTTCCGCCCGGACGGTTTCATATCATATACTAGGTTTGTATAAAGAGAAGAAATATCTGTCCATGCGTACATTTCACTCTGTTCTGACACATAAAGCTATAAAAAATAGTAGTGTCGTTGTCTAGTTGCTGTGGTTGATTGACAATACGAGTTATTAATGTTTAATACTGTACAGTATAATCGTGATAAATTAATATGATGTCATTAAGGCAGAGTAAGAAACTTCTAGAAAGTTAATATATGGTTAATAATATATCATATATACACGTGTGACATGACATATAGGTCAATGACATGACAGGTCATTGTTTTGTCTAAAGGCCTTAATAATAATAAAAAACAAAGATATGACATCCAAAGTATGTGAGGTAGTACAACTAGATCTCTTTTATCAAATTCAAACGGTTTTAGTTATATTTTGCTACATATAAAAGTATTTTAAACATTTTGAAGTGTCAAAAGGTCATCTGCATCAATAATACAGCCATTTCATTTGTGATTAAAATATCTTAAAATGTATAACATCATATATTAAGATAGAGCAACATGATATTTAAATTATGTGTAGAAGTCGTTGCTTTGTTATGAGAAAGAATGTCTGGAAAAATTAACTTAACTGATGTCATTCGGAGTAACCAATATAAAGGGACCATTTTGGATCAAGTCATACGGTCAATATCATGTGACAGGATGTGACATCATTCAGAAACCTGCAAAGGACCACATGGTCGTGAAGCAAAGTAACTATTTGAAAAATTAATGTTTTAACTTGCTCATATGCATGTCCTATTAAACATAAAACATGGAAAACGTTGTAATATTTTAAAAACTTGTACTAAATATAAAATGTTTGATTGTCCTTTTGCTAGCTATAGATATGCTAGATATCAGCCTGTTTTTTGAAAATATCGTCATTCGATATAACCAAAAGTGTCATTCAGTAAAACCGAATGACTTTTTTGGTGACAAATACAAATTTTGTCCATCTTGTAAAAAATGACAAAAGCAATGTTAATTGATTATAAAAACCACATAATCTCATTGTTAACACTTAATAAAACTTAAAAATTAATTATATCTCCATTATGTTTTTTACACTTTTAAAAACCTTATTTATCAATGACTCCAACACACACACAAACACACATAAACACACACACACACACACACACACATATATATATATATATGTTAATGCACAAACACAAAAAAATATATACTTTCTATATACTTTCCTGATGATAAAGCTGAATTCTCAGCAGCAATTACTTCAGATTTGGTCAAGAAACAATATATATATATTTTATTATTACCACTTAATATTTTTCTGGAAACTATGATACATTTTTTTCAGGATTATTTGATGAATAGAAATAGAAAGTTAAAAAAAAAAAACAAAAAAAAAAAACAAAAATCTTTTGTAAGAGTATAAAATGTTCTTTCTGCAAATTTTTATGCATCCATGCTGAATAAAGGGTATTCATTTCTTTCAAAGAAATCTTACTGACCCCACATTTTGGAACTGTAGTGTAAACGGAAGGCTATTCCAATGTATTATAATAAAAGTGTTCATTTATTAACAACCCATACAAAGAAGCTCTTCACTATTGTACAACCTATACTAAAAAATAATGTAATGAAGTAAATTCAAAAATAACGAGCTGAATATCATCTATAGTTTTCAATATACATAGTGAAAAAAGTCAAATATTCAAAGAGATTTTTATGTCTGAATTAAAGATTTATATTGGTACTTTTGCATGGGCAAAAATGTATAAATAACTCACTGTCTTCCACCACATGCTTCTCAAAACATATTAATGGCTCATATTAAAATTTAATGACTTTCTAAACACCAGCCCAAACTAAAGTCATAACTCATAAACTAAAACACATGTGACCATGGCCTGAAATAGCTGTCCCATTCTCACAAGGGCACAGATGCAGTGTGTAATTAGAGTCAACAGACATAACTGAAAAATAAAAGGAGAAAAACTGAAAGAAAAATATGCTTAGCACTTGATACACATATTCACATAATGTAACTAAACACTATGCTATATGATACTTAGGCTACATGCTGATCTTTAGAAACCATAAAATCCTATACAAAGCAACGTGTTGTCTGCGTTTTTTATGCTTTCACAGTGAAAGAAGACATCAGAGATAATGAATGACTGAATGTGGAGCCGCGTGGAATCAGTAAAACGGTTTAAATGCATGTGACAGAGGATGTTGAATAAAGACATGTGATCAGACGTGTGAGAGTAAACTAACTCAATCTTTTTGCCATTTTCTGCTGCTCATTTAAAGGGATAGTTCACCCAAAAATGAAAATTCTGTCATCATTTACTCACACTCATGTCGTTCCAAACCTGTATGAGTTTCTTTCTTCTATTGAACACAAAAGAAGATATTTTGAAGAATGTTGGTAACCAAACAGTTGATGGTAGCCATTGACTTCCATAGTAGGAAAAAAAAAATACTATGGCAGTCAAAGGGACAAGCGGATGCAATGAGACCTGTTTTCCTGTTTGTTCATGTGATGTTCAAAGTCTGTAGTACTGTACTGCTAGATGTATTATTCATTTTCATCAGATTTGTATTATTTTATTTTAATAAACTTATTTGACATTTTCACACGTTTTTTCCCGGACCCCACCAAAAAAATAAATAAAAAAAATACTGGCCTATGAAAGGACATGAGGATAAGTAAAGAATTTTTAGTTTATATATATATGGCTGATAAAAGCAAATTTTCACACTATTGGCTATTGGCTGATACCGATTATTGGCCGATATATCGGTTATCTCGGCCAATAATCGCTATCAGCCAATAGCGATAGTGTGAAAATTTGCTTTTATCGGCCGATACCAACTATGGGCTGATATATTGGTGCGTCTCTAATATATATATATATATATATATATATATATATATAGTTTAAAACAGTCAGGGCCGATATATCCTGTCAATCAAAAGAGGGCAGGAAAATGCACTGAATTTGTGCTTTGTGTAAAGAAAATGCTAAGAAACTAGTTTGATGTTTAATATTAATAGTAATTATATGAATTAATAGCATTCAGAAAGTTAAGAAATATTAATTTAATAATAATATCTAATTTAATGTTTCATGTATAATGTTTATAACTGATACCAGTCACTCTGAAACAAGTTGATGAAATGGAGAGAATAAAGTTTTTATTTGCATTTCTTTCAAAATATAATAATTAAAAATATAATGATTAATGATTAATTATAATGAAATTATCATTCATTTAAAAGAAGGTATAAAAGGCAGAACCCCCGAACTATGGTTATCGGTATCAAAAATTTAGTGTGTATATATATATATATTTATATATGCATTTAAATCTGTGTAAACACAACTAGCAATAATTTTATTAAACATATTTATTATTTGCAGTGTTGGGTAAGTTACAATTAATTAATTACTAGCTACTAATTACATCTTCAAAGGTGTAATTAGATTACTGTACTAATTACTCCCTCTAAAAAAAGTATTGGATTACTTATCACTAATTACTTTCTGAATCCCATATCAGCCTCGACCAGATGAACAAAACTCTAAAAAATGCTGGGTTAAAAACAACCCAAGTTGGGTTGAAAATGGACAAACCCAGCAATTGGGTTGTTTTAACCCAGCAGTTGAGTTATATGTTTGACCCAACCTGCTGGGTAGTTTTTATTTAACTCAACTGTTGTTTAAAATAAACCCAAAGTATGTTGGAAATTAATATTTATTAATATGTTTAATAAATTAACATTTATTAATAAGTTTAATGAATGATTAAACAATAAACATTTATTAAATTGCTTATTAATAAATGTTCACCTTTTGATTATTATTGTTGCCTCTAGTAATTATGTGTCTAATTTTTTTTAATTTACAACCTATTTTGGATTTTAAGACAGCCATACAGTCATTTTTAAACAATAGTTGAGTTAAATAAAACTGCCCAGCACTTTGGGCAAACATTTAACCCAACTGCTGGGTTAAAACAACTGGGTT
Organism: Elopichthys bambusa; assembly: GCA_037101425.1. Classification (NCBI taxonomy): domain Eukaryota; kingdom Metazoa; phylum Chordata; class Actinopteri; order Cypriniformes; family Xenocyprididae; genus Elopichthys; species Elopichthys bambusa. Next base: position 32,312,102 of record CM074441.1, on the reverse strand, counting down.
TGTCCATTTACAACCCAACATGGGCTGTTTTAAACGCAGCATTTTTTTTTTTTTAGATGGTGGATAGACACGAACCTGCTCTTTTAATTCTTTCAAATAAACAATAATTGTTTGGGTGGTCATGGTTGTGGCCTAATGGATAGAGAGTCGGACTGTAACCCAAAGGTTGTGGGTTCGATTCTCAGATGTAACCCATCTTGGATGGGTTAAATGCAGAGCACAAATTCCTAGTATGGGTCACCATACTTGGCCACATGTCACTTTCACTTCAGAAAGGTAGTTGAAAACATGGTTAAAATAGTCAACGTGGCTGCAGTGGTTCAACCTTAATGCCAACTCAGGATTGGCTGAAATTTGGACGTTATCATGTGGATCAGATACCCTCGGATTTAATCAAAAATATCTTAATTTGTGTTCTGAAGCTAAACGAAGGTCTTACGGGTGTGGAACGACATGAGGGTGAGTACTTACTTAAACTTATAATTGCATAAATTATTCTTAAACTGACCAAAGTGTATAAAAGGAGAAGGTTAAATTAAAAACATACATTTTAACATTAGATGTTATATCCACTATTGTTTTATATTGTTGAATGCAATTACAATTCCTTTAAAGTAATCCTTTACATTACTTTTCAAGAGAAAAGTAATTAAATTACAGTAATTAGATTAATTAGTAATTAATTACACCCAATACTGATTATTTGTTATAATATGTCCAGATGAAATCTAGTTATTTGTGTAGTATATTTAAAAAAAAAAAAAAAAAAGTTGTCAGGATTCCCATACCCACCAGCCAACAGAAACTTTTCTCTGACTCTTAACGTCAAACTCCTCCCTATCAGCAATCACATACCACGAGCAGGCTGAAGATACGGAGCTGTAGTAGTAAGCAAGCGGCCAGCAGGAGAGAGAGTGGGAGACACCGTCACCGATCACACGGAAGAGAGAGAGAGAGAGAGAGAGAACCCACTGAACACGCTCACAACCGAAACACTGCAAGACAGGAGTGTCCGCTCCACATCACGCATTCATGGCACTGTGTAACGGGGATAGCAAGGTCAGTAAACCGGCCTAAGCATGCACACAACCCAAACTCTTCTGCCCGTCCTTGTGCGTATCACCGGTGCTTGCCGCCGGTGTTCTGTTCTCCCCGTTCACACGCGGCCTGTCTGCGCTGGGAAACTTAGAGCGCGAGGCGACCCGGGGTTGATTGCTTTGGCTGACTGTTGTACATTTATTAACGCGTATTTGCCCGTATGGAGAATTTATATTATCGGCCCTTGCCTACAGCATTCCACCTGGCTGCTGTCGTGGTGCTGGATGTGATATAGTGAGAACATTACATGCCCCGGGCGAAGCTCAGAGGCTCAACGCGCGCAGCCGTGAGAAATAGTAGCTCCTGCGTTCAGTTAGCCGGGCTCGAGCGCACAAGCTAATGCTAGTTAGCCACAATCAATGTGACATGCTGAGCTCCCATTGCTAATGAGGTTTCGGAGCTGTGGCTGATATGAACAGCCACCCGTGAAACACCTTAGGGTTTCATACAGCTACAAACCATTAATCGCTTATACACTTAAACAAACTGAAAAGTTGAGCTGTCCTGAGTTAACATGCTATTATGAGCTGTAAATGGTGGGCCAGTGCATTTTCACACTGGAGAATGGGTCATCGTGTTTGCTATTTGTTTAATCTTTACATATTAAATGAGTACTGGTTAATGTCTGCACTCTTTCATGTGTTTATTAAGATAACTTTTACTGTATTTTACCGGTATTTTATACTCTTTCAAGTCAGTTAGTGCTGCTGAGACAGTTAAAGTGCTGTTTTCGTGCGCTCACAAACCACGTGGGTTTCGTACTTATAAACTATAGTAAGAGATGCATGTAGTACGTACTGTTTTTTTTCTGAAATAATGGCTTCTCTATTTTTATCTCAGTCTGGTCATGGTTTTCAACCATCAAAACAATAAGTGTAACACAGCTTTGAGTTGTTGTTTGTTGTTTTTGATACATCAGAATGGGTCCTGTTTAATTTGTTAATTTTTTTTTTTTCTGAGCAAAAATTAAATATCATACAATTTTACCCTGATTTACAGAAGACACCTACTAAAATGTCATTCAGTGTAACAATCTTGTCAGGGATATTTACAACAAAAAAATCTATTTATGCCATATTAAAGACTACTTACTTTTACCCCGAATGCTAATTACTTGTAATTTTACTTTTTTAAACTTTGCCACCATACTAGGTTTTGCCTATTTGTCAGCAATATTTTTTTTACTCATTTAAAATGCGATAAAATTTAGTATGCTCACTTATTCTTTTATATATTTTAATACGTACAGGTCAGAATAAGTATGTTTCAGTTTTTACATAAATATAATGACAATGGAACATTATTTCACCCACACTTTGACTTTTTATTCTCCCAAAACTAAACTGAAACCTTAAAAGTAGACGTTTTACTTGCATTTAATGGGCTTTCTATGTATATAAAATCACTTTTTGTAAATTTCTATTGGTGCAGACATCTAAATATACGCCATATAATAATGAAGTAAATATGTAATAATGTAGAAATATGACCAACTTTAGAAAAAAATATTAGTGGTTAATAGCAATACGTTATATGTGCATGGAAATTTATTCGATATTTAACCCCTTAACTGTCACCGTCCTGCTAGCAGGATGCTTGGCGCTCTTTTTATATTACATGTTTTTCGTATAGCATATTTAGTTATCAATCCCCATAAGCTAGGTGTCATTCGAAAGCTTAAAAACTAAAAATGTATCCTGTGAAAACTGTTTTGTAATTGGACATTGCGTTACCATATAAACGGTAAACTTTTTAAGCCTTGGGTATACTAAGTATTTTTTTACGCGTACACTAGTGTACGCACACAGCATTGGAAAGTATATTTCATTTACTCGTACGCAGACATTGCACGCATTCGCAGTTTTGAGCAATCTCTCCCACGCGTTACAACCCATGTAAACGTCTTTGTTTTCTTTCACGCTAGAGTTGTACTTTTTCGCACAATCTCTCGTTTATGTAGGCCTTCATTGTCGCTGTAGCTTCCATGCGTTCCAGTCTGTTCTGTTTATGCAGTTTTTCTTTGACTACCTTGTGAATCGACGCCCCCAGGGCACGGTTGCCACCTTGTGGATAAACTAATTACTGCAAAAACAATTAAATGCGGATGTACAAGTACGGTTACAAAAATCCGGCGGTGCGCGCATACTCTTTTGATGACGAAATTTGAGTCAAGCGCATCGTACGCTGACCCTCGTGTATGCATAAAAAGTGGAGTATACTTTGGGCTTTGGCGTGTTCCTCCCCCTAGTGGGTAGTGTCATGTTTCATATTACAAAATTTATTTTAACTATTTTATAATAAATGCTTTCTAATCTAAAAACAAAATGCATATCGTCGGAAAGGTCTGAGACTCAAGTTTCCATATTTGATGATTATTTTGTGGTAGAACTGATATTGTGACAAATTTTATTAATTTGTACGCATAAAAAAAAAAAATTGAATGTAATGTGGGAGTCACCCGCTGGCTGTTTTTGGTATTACGCCCAAACAAAATCTCATAGCAACTTCAATTTTTGTGAAATCAACTTCGAATTTGGAACGCAACTTCGTTAGACATATGGCTTTGATTTTATAGCAGTTTTAGCATAAAAATTATTTTGTAAAATATATATTTTGTATAAAATAAAAATGTTTAGTACAGTATTTGTTTTACTGTAAACTTAAATTTCTAAAACTTTTTTACACTAATATTTTGAAACAATAATCTGCTGATTGTCTACTTAAGCATTTTCACGTCTATGTTCAAAAAGGGGGTTGACAGTTAGACATAATTATACTTTTTAATTACTGTATGTTTTAAAATATTCTACCACTAATTTGACCAAACCAGACTAAAAATTGGCTGATAAATATATCACATTTTTAAGAATGACTACATTCAAAATTTATATCTGCATGCATGCATTCATTCATTCACTCACACACACACACACACACACACACACACACACACTCTCTCTCTCTCTCTCTCTCTCTCTCCCTCTCTCCCTCTCTCTCTCTCTCCCTCTCCCTCTACAGGATCAGACAGTAATGGTTATATGCATTACATGGAAAGTTATCTTTCTGTGAGTCATGTGACTGCATTTATCAGAAGCCGCACATCTGTAGTCTCCAGTCACATGCAAACATGTGCCTTTAAATGCATCACAAATTTAATTAGTGGCGTTTTACTTGCCTAATGTGGGGAATTATGTAACACGTTCTTTATTGTGTGTCTGCAGCTGGATATCGTCGGAGAACCTAAAGATGGTTTATGTTCCTACGAGGGTGCCGTGGTGATCCTAGACGCGGGAGCACAGTATGGAAAAGTGATTGACAGGCGGGTACGAGAGCTGTTTGTCCAGTCTGAGATTCTGCCTCTGGAGACGCCAGCCTTCGCCATCAGAGAGCAGGGTTTCAGGTGAGCCCATTGGTGCCAAAACTTGTCAGTAGATGCTGTTTGGTTCTCATGTTAAAAAGTGCCAGGGAATGCTAATTGAATTGCAAAGTAGAAATGTTTGATATGGTAACCGACAGGCTTTAGTATCTGAACTAACACAATTATTAATATATTATTAATATTATTATTATTATTATCAACCTTCATTGCTTGTAGCACATTTTGTTTTTAAGGGGCGGCTCCTTTAAGGCTTGTCAGTAAACGGCCACTGTTATGACTGGCTGAACGCACATCTGTATACTGTATCAGTGTAGACAGCGTCAGTGATTATAATGGCTTCTATTTGCTTTTGATGCTCACATCCAGTGTAGGCAAATATCAACCGTTAAGTGACTGAACGTCAGTGGGTGGGGCCTATGATGCGATGAATATCCAAACGAGACGTTTTTGGATTAGTTCACTTAAGAATTAAGGTTTTTGAGGAAAACATTCCAGGATTTTTCTCCATATAGTGGACTTCACTGGGGTTCAACGGGTTGAAGGTCCAAATGTCAGTTTCAGTGCAGCTTCAAAGAGCTCTACATGATCCTAGACGAGGAATAAGAGTCTTATCTAGAGAAACCATTGGCCATTTTCTAAAAAAAATAAACATTTATATCCTTTTTTTTTTTACCACAAATGTTCATCTTGTACTGCTCTGCGATGCGCCTACATCACGCGTGACCTTTCCAACATGATTACGTAATGCGTAGAGCATCACAGAGCACTGCAAGACGAGCATTTGTGGTTAAAAAGTTTTTTTGTTTTTTTTTAATTACCGATCGTTTCTCTAGATAAGACTCTTATTCCTCGTCTGGGATCGTGTAGAGCTCTTTGAAGCTGCACTGAAACTGACATTTGGACCTTCAACCTGTTGAACTCCAGTGAAGTCCACTATATGGAGAAAAATCCTGCAATGTTTTCCTCAAAAACCTTCATTTTGACTGAAGAAAGAAAGACAAAAACATCTTGGATGATGGGGGTGAGTAAATTATCAGGACATTTTAATTCTGAAGTGAGCTATGAAACTTGCAGGATGTTTTAATGGTACAAACAAAGACCCTTTTATAATATCAAAAGTTCAAGGCAAATTTGATTTCTCATGTCATGACCCCTTTAAATAAGGACGATTTCCTTCTTTCAGAAGTTGTTGAAAGCATTGTTGGAGACTGCAAGCGCATTTTGTTGTTGTACAGTTCTTATAATCCAGCTGCTGCTCTTTTAAAACCTAAAAATATTCTACGAATTTGTAAAACATCAGTCGGGAAAGATAAACAGTCATACATTTTGTTAGTTTGTCCTTGAGAGAACAGTGCGAGTTCGTAGAGTGCTGTGCATTCCACCTGTGAGAACATACAAGGAAACAAGGCTGATGTTTTCCTGATGTAGTGAACACTGAGACTCGGAATGAGGCTGATCGAAAGACAGAAAAACCCACAAGTTGGAGAGATAAGTGGATCACATGATCTGGCCTTCGCATTAGAACTTTCCATGTCTCAATGATTGAACAGAAAGACAGACTCTTTCCATCTTTCTCAGCCACTTGATATTTTTGTAATTACATTTTGGTTAATATAAGTTGGTTTATAATGTGTATATCAAATTATTGTCTCCAATGTTAGGGCCATTATTATATCCGGAGGGCCAAACTCTGTCTATGCTGAAGATGCACCCTGGTTTGATCCAGCCATATTCACCATTGGAAAACCAGTTCTCGGAATCTGCTATGGAATGCAGGTGAGAAACTAATTCTTCTTATTATTATTTAAAAAGCTGTTTTCTCTGTGAATATATTGTAAAGTGTAATTCATTCCTGTGATCAAAGCTGAATTTTCAGCATCATTACTCCAGTCTTCAGTGTCACATGATCCTTCAGAAATCATTCTAATATGCTGATTTGCTGCTCAAAAAATTATCAATTATTCTGATTATTATCAATGTTGAAAACAGTTGTGCTGCTTCATTGTCTTTGAGGAAACTTAAGAATTTTTTCAGGATTGTTTGATCAACAGCAAATTCAAAAGAACAGCATTTATATGAAATAAAAACATTAATAACGTAACCATAATATTCTGTCACGTTTTATCCTCTCTTTTTGAACGGTAGTGTATAAGTTCTACAAACTCATATAAAATAAATACTCTTAGTATGTTAAAAGACTAATTGTTTTTTTTTTATGTTTACCAGATGATGAATAAAGTATTCGGAGGCACGGTGCACAGGAAGAGTGTGAGGGAGGACGGTGTTTTTAACATTGCATTGGACAATTCCTGCTCACTCTTCAGGTACATATCCCTCTGTTACGTCAGTTAGCAAGTTTTTGTTTTGTCGCCGTGTCACTCGCTGTAAGTGAGAAAAACAGTGGATAGAACTGTAATATCTTGTGCTGAAAACTTTCTGTGTGTTTCAAGGGGGCTGCAAAAGGAGGAACCTGTTCTGCTGACACATGGAGACAGTGTTGACAAAGTAGCAGAAGGATTCAAAATTGTTGCGCAGTCTGGAAACATTATTGCAGGTGGGTGGGCGGACCTGAAGTAGATTTCCTAGACATGCTTCATATCCTAAAAAGGCTTTTCTGAACTTGCTTGGCACCGAAGGCTTTGTTATTGCTGTGAGTGTTTGTGGTTTAAGACATTTCCCCTGTCCATCTCTGTCTCAGGCATTGCTAATGAGCAGAAGAAACTTTATGGCACTCAGTTTCATCCAGAGGTTGATCTAACTGAGAGGGGGATGGACATGCTACGCAACTTTCTGTTTGAGATTGCCGGCTGCAGCAGTAACTTCACCGTACAGAACCGTCAGATGTCCTGCATCAGGGAGATTAAAGAGAAGGTGGACAAATCCAAAGTTCTGGTGAGTAGCGTAAATCCCTTCAACCTGTCCTTTAAAACAATCATTGATCAGTTACAGGTGAAGTGTGCTATTATTTGTTGATTAAAGCTATTAAAAATCAGTTTTTGGTCATTGAAAATAAAGCTGAAATAAAATATAAATATTAGATGAAAAACTTGAACTAAAAAAAAAAAAAAAAAACTTTCTTTGGCAACTAACTGAGAACTTTAATTTGAATTACTAAAATGACTAAAACTAAAACAAAAATAAAGCTATTTAAAAATTAGAGCTGCACAATTAATCAAAATAAAATTTTAGAGGGCGCTCTCATGCGAAACTCCAAAAATGCCCCGCAGAAGTATGATATAACACGCGTCATTCCAGAAAATCCCTATGGGCATCACACTAGTATCCCTGTAGCTGAATAAACAGGAGATTGAAAGGCTTTGATTGATTAAACATGACTAATAAACACACGACTACGACAATATATGGTTTATCTGAGTTCTTCAAGCCTTCTCTGGTATTTTCATGATGATAAAGTATATTTATGTTTGATGCTTGTTGCTTTTTCCTTTGCGATTTCATAATCACACTAAGCCAAACGGTTTAAGTGCGATTTCATGTTAATTGCGATTTATCGTCCAGCCCTTATACAAATAGACCCCCCCCCCCTTCAAAAAAAAAAAAAAAAAAAAACTAGAATTAAATTTTAAAAATAAAAGCCATTTCTAGGGATGTGCATGATGCCAGATACCTTATTTGGAAAGGAAATAGCCCATGCAGATAGACACATCTTATTTGATCACTTGCAATTAATAATCAGCCTGAAAAGATTTGATTTAAGGAAAAAAATCTGATTTGCCTGCAGTCTGAACACAGCCATAGATAGTATAATAGTATATAAATAATACTAAAATAACACTGTTATAGTGGCACAGAAATTACATGCATTTAATGAGAGAAATCATTCTCTAATTATAATAATTAACAGTTTGGTATTGAGTAAAAGCTTAGATTTAATTGGTTGGCGTGTGGGGGGGATGTTACTGTTATTGTGGGCTCAATGCAATATTGATCTTCTTCGAACTATTAAAGGCCTTTTTGTTTGGTTGAGGCACATATGTGATTAGTGCCATAATACTCTAATTTGTCTAATTCGCTATTAATTGCTGTTGCTCCAGGCAGTGTTTGGGCAGAATGTGTGTGTGTGTGTGTGTGAGGGCAACTAATTAAAAATGCCAATTAGTTAGTGCTCTTTCCTAAAGCAAGGTGATTTCCTCCCTGAGCTTCTGTAAAGTAGATTTTCTCTCTAGAGAGTGGATTGGATTTATAATCTATTAATGGGCATAATATTATAGCAAATTTCCCCCCTAAAGTCATCTCTGATGTACTGTTTATTCTGTCTATTTGAACATCTGGGTTTATTGGATGTCTTGTTTACAGTTGCAGTCCAAAGTGAGTCCTAAATCAGGATGTGTGTGTCTGTGCAGGTGTTATTGAGCGGCGGTGTGGATTCCACTGTGTGCACGGCCCTGTTGAATAAAGCCCTAAATCAGGAGCAAGTGATTGCTGTTCACATCGACAACGGCTTCATGAGAAAGAGAGAGAGTCAGACTGTTGAGGAAGCATTGACTAAACTTGGCATCAAACTCAAAGGTAAGTTTCTTTTGGTACTCGGTTCAGTTAAAGGATTAGTTCCCTTCAGAATTAAAATTTCCTGATAATTTACTCACCCCCATGTCATCTAAGTCGAAAAGAAATTAAGGTTTTTGAGGAAAACATTCCATTATTTTCCTCAAAAACCTTCATTTCTTTTTGACTGAAGAAAGAAAGACATGAACATCTTAGATGACATGATTATCAGGAAATTTTTATTCTGAAGGGAACTAATCCTTTAAATTGTTTAACATAAATTAATTAATTTATGTATTAAAGTTGTTTGTTTATGCATTATTTTCATTTATTTATTGCTTTTAAGTTTATTTAATAATTTAATTAATTAAATTTTTACTAGAGATGCACCGATACTAAATTTTCTCCGCCGATACCAATTATTCAGAACAATATCTGCCTATACCGATAGTTTGATTTTCTTAAAGGAACCCTTTCATTTGGTACATTACTATAATATTAGAGGTTAATAAACAACTGAGCCCAAACTAATATATTCAACTGCTATTTGTTTTCAGATATAATACTTACACTCAAATAAAAACAGAAATGTTTGTATAAAACTCATTTTCACATAAGTAGTTTTCATAAATGCTTATCTTTTAAGACAAATGTATTCAAACATACATATATTATTAACAGTAAATAAGCTCCTCTCTAGTGTTTTTTTTATAGAACTAAATAACTGTGAACACTGTAACAGTGTAACTTTCCTGAGGTAAATGCAAGGCTGTGCTGTATCTGTCAACATACCTTCTGATGTTCATGCATGTTTTTTCATGCTATATTCTGTATTAATGAGAGAGAAAAGACTAGCATTGCTGTTTGAGCAGAGGTGCTACAGCCATCCGTCAAGTCAATTTATTGCCATTTATTGTTTGAATTTCGTGGTAAAATGAAAATAATTTGAAAGTTGAGACTTTTTCTTTCTTATCAAAAGTACCAAAGCACAAGCTCTTATTATTGGTTGGGAGGCGCACTAAAAATAATGTTTGATGTTGGTAAAAAAGACCTACAGACCTGGCAACTCTGGCTTGAACTATGGGTGATTCATAGGGTCAAATAGAGCTTGCTTTAATGTTGCTGTTGCGTTAACTTCAACAGCCCTAAATTCTACATAAGACATTTTTATCACACAGTACGAGTTGCATTCTGACACGTTTTTCCACCCCCTTTTGACTGACAGATCAAATCGGCCAATTGTGAAGGTACCGATTATTGGATGATATATCTGTGCATCCCTTAATTTGTCCTTTTTCTGAAGCACACATCAATGTTGTAACTATATCACTCTCTCTGCTTCACAGTTGTAAACGCGGCACACACCTTTTACAATGGCACAACGACCCTGCCAATATCAGAAGAGGACCGTACACCCAGGAAACGCATCAGCAAAACGCTCAACATGACCACCAATCCAGAAGAGAAGCGGAAGATCATTGGGGATACATTTGTAAAAGTGTGTAGCTCTGTTTTGTAGATGACTCTCTGCCCACCAGTAACTGAATTGATGCCGTCATTATTATAAGATGATCCTGTAATGATATTAGTGTGGAGAACTGTCGACTTCAGTATTGATTTGTCTAAAATGTCTTGTGTACACATCAAACAAGACTACGCCTGGAGAATAAACCTTTTATAGAGCATTAAAGTCTCTTGAGTTGTGAAGTGAGCTGAGAATGTGTAGCAGATGATGGACTATAATATGACTCTGTGTCTCTCTCAGGTGGCGAATGAGGTGATTGGAGAGATGAATCTGAAGCCAGAGGATGTGTTCTTGGCGCAAGGAACGCTCAGGCCAGACCTTATCGAGAGTGCGTCTCATCTTGCTAGCGGGAAGGCAGAAATGATTAAAACACACCACAACGACACAGAGCTCATCCGCAAACTCAGAGACGAGGTAAAGATTGACATCAACCAAATTGGTGTTGAGTAATGGTGCCAGCATGGCTGTTGCAGGTTCGAGTCCTGCCTGCAACATGTCCTTGCATGCATCATATTATTAGCATTTTACCTAAATCAAGCTCAAATGGAGTTACAAGGTATCCGCGAATGTCAGACATACGTGCTTTGTCCGTCGTTAGAACGCAGTAAGTGCATCGCATTACATTTTCATCAACTTACAGGTTATAAAATTTACTGTAGCTATGTGGACATTCAACTTTTTGTGTCATTTGGCCAAAATCTAATGTTATAAATGATTTAAGACCGTATTGGCTATGACTTGACGACAAATGCTAGACACTCTTCTCCTTTCCTTAAATACATAAAACATTAGCCTTTATATAATAGTGTTTCTTGAATAAATAAAACATGCAATTAAAAGAAAACATTGCACTGCAAACAAGCAGAGATGTTCCAAATTGTGTGTCACATTTTATTCATGATAGAGGAGGGTTTTGAGGTTTGACTGACAGTTTGAGGATTTAATTGAGTTTAGTCACAAGCTCTTCTTAATACTTTTGATTAAATATTTGCAAACCCCGCAGACAGATGTAAAAGGTGGCCAATAGTAATGGTTTATGGGGGAAAAAAGACGAAATATGGAGAGGTTTGTGATGATACTCTAACTGTTGTTAATTTGTATAGTAATTGTCTTAGTGTTTTAGCATTAGAGCCAAATAATGATAATTAAAAAATATCCTCACTGTAGTTGTTTTTTTTTAGCTTGGTAACTGGATATTCCTTTGCATGTGCATTTTTTTATTTTCACATTTATGCAGTTTCTTTTGTCAATATTGGTCAACTCAAGCAGGGAAAGTGGTTTTATAATGTTGGTTGCAATATATTCAGAGCCCCTGCTGTGTGACACAATAGAGGCACGCAATAGGGAGTCTCTTCTTCATCATGTTAGAGACACTCAATTACGCCTTCTTCATAACTGTTATTTGCTGATCCTTCTGAATGTACCTTCAGGGTAAAGTAATCGAACCACTGAAGGATTTCCATAAGGATGAAGTCAGAGCACTAGGTCGAGAGCTGGGACTCCCTGAAGAGATCGTCTCCCGACACCCCTTCCCTGGTAAGACCATCAGAAACCTTAAAACCCCTATTTCGTTTTTTTTTTTTTTTTTTTTTTTTTTTTTATAAACCTTTAACAACTTTTACACTATTTTACAATAGGTTATTTAAACGGTTATTTAAAATTGAAATAATATTTCACAATATTGTTGTTTTTACTGTATTTTTGATCAAATAAATGCAGGCTTTGCAAGACTTCTAAAAAACAAAATCTTATTGACCCCTAAAATTTTGAATGATGGTGTACATTTTAAATGTATGATGTACATGTAACGATTAATGACTTCTGAAATGCGCTTTGCTGAAATTGTGTGTAATGTGTTGCAGGTCCAGGTCTGGCCATTAGAGTGATCTGTGCTGATGAGCCTTACGTCTGTAAAGACTTCGCCGAGACCAACAATGTCCTGAAAATCATCACAGACTTCTCTGCCAGTGTCAAAAAGGTGTGTGCATGTTTTTTTAACATTGCTTCTTGTTGGCTGAATTATTGACACTGACCTTACATAATTGATCTTTTCAACTTAAAGGTAAAGTAAGCGATTTCTGAGAAACACTGTTGATATCTGAAATCGACAAACACACCCCTCCCTTCATTGCTCCACCCCAACATAACAAACACGCAACATTATACAGAACAGCTGGCGCATCAGGCAGCTCTCACATGAATGGATAAATTGGCTGTGATTTACAACAGCATATTTTGGTTCTGTGAAACGGCAAAAACCGATGTTATTCACGTATTGAGCAGAAACAAAGCAACCTTGGCATCTGTTTTCAGGCCTTCCCGCTTTCTAACATCTCTCCAGTGCTGGAAAGCTTTTCTAATATTAATGCAGGTACTAAAGCTCTTGCCTGTGAAATTCCGCTTTTCTCTTTTGTAATGTCTCTCAGCCATCTCTCTTTCTACAGTCTTTCTTCAAATCTCCCTCTTGCTTACTGTCTCTCCTCCCCCATAATGAGTGGACACGCCCCCTACTGCTGAATGGCTCTCTCTCCTCCCCCATAATGAGTGGACACACCACCTACTGTTGATTGGCTCACTCTCTCCTCCCCCATCATGAGTGGACACACCCCCTACTGCTGATTGGCTCACTCTCTCTCCTCCCCCATCATGAGTGGACATGCCCCCTACTGTTGATTGGCTCACTCTCTCTCCTCCCCCATCATGAGTGGGCACGCCCCTACTGCTGATTGGCTCACTCTCTCTCCTCCCCCATCATGAGTGGACACGCCCCCTACTATTGATTGGCTCTCTCTCCTCCCCCATCATGAGTGGATATGCCCGCTACTGTTGATTGGCTCACTCTCTCTCCTCCCCCATCATGAGTGGACACGCCCCCTACTGTTGATTGGCTCACTCTCTCTCCTCCCCCATCATGAGTGGACACGCCCCATACTGTTGATTGGATCACTCTCTCTCCTCCCCCATCATGAGCGGACACGCCCCCTACTGCTCCATGGAATGGTCCAATCCACTTTGTTTTTTTCTCCCATTTACACAGCCTGGACTATGTACAAACACAACTTTTTTTCAGCGCACACACAAAACCGACATCTAGCAAATATTTACAAAATTGTTTAGGAGTTGATTTCAGCCATTCCTCAGAAATCATTTACTGCACCTTTAAAAGTATGTTTTCTGATTAAGTTGAAAGTGGACACTTAAAAGCATGCGTTCGTTTCAGAGCTTCTTTTGGATTATATATGGCATGCTATAAAATATTAATCCTTTTGATGTCAATGCATTCAGCCTCACACGCTTCTTCAAAGAGTGAAGTCATGCATATCAGATGAGGAGGAAGAGAAACTCATGCAGATCACCAGCCTTCATTCACTAAATGCCTTTCTGCTGCCAATCAAAACTGTCGGTGTACAGGTAAGCCTCGTCATACGTTCACGCACCATTCAGACATAATTCATAATGTGAGCATAAGAATGATTCACTCAATAATTTTTGTTTGTTCTGTTGACCAATATGTCTTTCACTGGTACTGACACCTAGTGGTGTGGATGCAGTGTCACGCAAAAGTTTTCCATTACAGATGGCATTATAGAATTGCACTTCAGCCATGATTCATTTATTCCACATGCAAAAGTTTCCAATAACAGTGTCACTAAGATAAAGTTAATAGTATTCGGCAGGGCATGAGGTGACCCTTTCCATGCAAAGTTAAACCGCTTTTATGAGGTTACTATTTGACTTGAGTCTTAATCACTGATCTGTATAAATGACTGGATTGCTCATTGTGTTCTAAACTGCCAGCAGGCAAATTCTTTGGCTTTTTAGTAGCATGTCAGTTTGCATAGAAATTAAGTGTTACACTGATGAGCCAAAATATTATGACCAGCCACAGGTGAAGCTAGATCTCCTTACAAGGCCACATATTAAGGTCTGGGTAGATTAGATGGTAAGCAAACAATCAGTTCTCGTAATTATCATTTTGGATGCAAGAGAAATAAGCAGGAATTATGATCCGAGTATCTCTGAAACGGCAAGGCTTCTGTGTTGCTCCTGGTCAGCAGTGGTGAGAATTTACCACAAACCAGCAAGTCAGTGACAGGGTGTTGGGCACCCAAAGCTCATCGATGCACGAGAGCAACAAAGCCTATCCTGGTCCGAGCTAACAGAAGGTCTACTGTGGCACAAGTCAAACTAAATTTGAATGATGGTTATGGGAGGAATGTGTCACGACACACAGTAGGGCTGCTCGATTATGGCAAAAATCGTGATTATTTTGGTTAATACTGAAATCACTATTATTTAACATGATTTTTGGTGGGTGATATGATCAAAGTCTTATTTCACGATATGAGTAATTTTAAATATCAGTGCAATTTCACAATTATCGATACTTCAGCAAAAACTAACTGTAGTAAAAACAGGTTAACTAATGTAAGTAAAAAGTCATAAAACTGTTGCAAAAGACAAGTAAACTGTCAGCAATACTATAAGAACAATAAGTCTGTGTGTATATAATATATAAGCAAGTTTAACCCTTACCCTTGACTAAAACTGAAATGCAATAAAGATATATTAACTAGTTGCTTATTAGCTTGTATATTACTAGTGTATTGGTTGTTTATTAGCACTTATAGAGCACATATTAATGCCTTATTCTGCATCCGTTAATCCTACCCAATACCTAAACTTACACACTGCAAAAACTAAATTACTAACTATTAATAAGCAGTAAATTAGGAGTTAATTGAGGCAAAAATTGTAGTTAATAATAGTCAATATGTGAACCCTATACTTAAGTGTTACCAAATGCTATATTAGTGCATGATTAATACTAAAATATCAAAGTTTAGTGTGACTGCTCACTTCTTTTAGGTTAAATTTATATTGTCTCCAAAAAGACACTCTTCTGTCTGGAAGACAGAATGACCTGTTTGGCTGCATTGCTCCAAAATGTGTCCAAGTTTCTGTGGTTAGCCTTTCAAAAACGCTCTATCATTTCACACACACACACAGAGACGGTGTTGCTTATTCACTCTCTGTTTCTTTGTTTCATTTTGATGTTATTTATAGTTCTGAAGAGAATGTCAAAGAGCAGTACTGTCAGTGCAGTACAGTCTGTATCATATCAGCATATAGAGTGATAGTTCCTCTGCTGCAATGTGCAGGTCTCATGATGTATGTATTTATAAACTGGTTTTCAATCATAGTGCTAGAGGAGGCTGGTTTACTTCTAAATGTTGAAGCCATTAGACGGATCACGTCCAGACAGAGCCAGACTGCGTCTCACCACATTGGTTGATGATGCATGGCTGGGTGTTCCTCTTACAGACGGCCTACTTCTATACCACGGCTGTGCTAAAATTACCACGGTCTCCAGACTCTGAGCTGGGACATGCTGACACAGAGGGGTGCAGAGAGTTTTAAATACCGTGCACTGCATTTATGCATGTTGTTGTGAACGGTTAATAGTTTAACAGTTGGCGTCTTCTCCACAGCAAGGATGTATTTATTCTGCACTAATGTTTCAAATTAAAATTTGATGTTGGAGAGCTGAACGTGTTCTTACTCAGATTCCATATGATCCGTCTATACAGGGTGACTCCCGGTCATACAGTTATGTTTGTGGGGTGAGCAGTAAAGAGGCCCCTCACTGGGATTCACTGATGTTCCTGGCCAGACTCATTCCTCGGATCTGTCACTCTATCAACAGGTAATGATACGTCAGTTTGTTACTTTGCTCCAGCTCTCTTCCCACCAACCATGTTGAAGGAACTATGGGACTGTTCACTGACTGTTCATTGTCCCCTCTGAAAACAATTATTTGTTTAGACGCATTACATCATGTGTGATGTCATTGATGCTAAAGGCCACTGGTTCTTACCAGTTGTTTAAAAAAAAAAAAAATACAAGTGCTGTCAAACGATTAATCACGATTAATCGCATCCAAAATAAGTGTGTGTACTGTGTATATTTATTATGTATATATTTAACAAATAACAAAAATACAGCTCTTAAAGAATAGTGTCAATGCAGGCAGATCAAAGCACTGTTGAATATCAGATGTCAATTGTCAAGTGTCCCCAACTAAGCAAGCCAAAGGTGAAAGCGACAAGGAACCCAAACTCCAACAGGTGACATCAGGTGGCAAACAGGTGTTAAAATGGAGAAGAAAAAAAAAACCTTGGGAGAAACCAGGCTTAGTCGGGGGGCCAGTTCTCCTCTGGCAAACAGTGCTTTGTTACGACTCAGGTTGCTATCATAAGTCAGATAGGATCGCAACATTCAAAGTATTTAATTCAGTTCCATCCAGCTGAGGATCGTATTCATCACGCTGGTATGGACGGTTGTTGAGGAGATGCGCCACTGGTTGTCGTGTCGTGTCGTTTTTGTTAAATATATACATAAATATACACAGTACACACAAATTATGTAAACACAAACTTTTATTTTGGATGCAATTAATCGCAATTAATCATTTGACAGCACTAAAATTATCATCGAAAAACCCTGAAAAAAATGTCTCATGGTTTGCACAAAAATATTAAGCACAACCATTTTCAGCTGTAATAATCAAATTTTTCTTGAGCAGAAAATCAGCATTTTAGAATGATTTCTGAAGGATCATGTGACACTGAAGACTGGAGTAAATTCAGCTTTGATCACAGGAATTAATTACATTTTAAAATAATTACAGTTTTACAATATTATGTATTTTTGATCAAATAAATGCAGTCTTAGTGAGCATAAGAGACTTCTTAACACATAAAAAAAACTTTTGAACGATAGCGTAAGTGGGACAATTTTTTGTGTGAAATACATTTTCTTATGTCAATAAAGGTCTTATTCTGTGTCTTGTGTCCCTTGTTCATCTCTTCCTTTGCAGAGTTGTTTACGTCTTTGGGTCACACGTAAAGGAGCCGCCCACTGACATCACGCCCACCTTCCTGACCACTGGTGTACTGAGCACACTAAGACAGGCTGACTTTGTAGCACACTCCATTTTAAGGGAGTCCGGTAAGAGCTGGCTGTCTCCACTGTCTGCTCCATTATTGTCATAACCTTTACATGTGTAAACACTCCCACCACAGCTATGGCTACTGCGAGAGCTGAGTAAACACTTCCACCACAGTTACGTCTCTGCCTGGTTAGACAATATCAGTCAAAGACAGCAAATGTTGACTTTTTTCTGTTGTTTTATATACGATTTTTACTGTTCAAATGGCCAGAATTGATAATAACAATAGTATCTAAAGATAAATAAATGGATAATTCTATAAGTCAAATTCATCTTTAACTTGGTTGTCTGTTCACAGCAAGAATGAAAATTATAAAGATAACTTTAATGAAATCAGCATCCACACCAATGGACGTTAATGGTCTGTTTATTGTAAGCATACTGCAGTTTTGGCATCTGCCACTTTAAATGCTCAGGCTCTTTACAGTTGCCTAGATTCTGATTGGCTGTCAATGTTTTAATCATTCATCAACTGGAAAAAAAATCTATTTTGAAAGGGATTCCAACGACATTATTCGTCTGTGTTGTTATAGTTGTGGTGTGGACTTGTTTTTATAGAATTCGAATGATTCTTAAAACTTTATAGTTATGAAAATGCAAATTCACTGTCTGACAGTAGGTGGCGCTTATGAAACAGCAGTAACATTGCGTTTTCTTGGTTACTGCTGTACACCATATAGTGCTGGGCTTATAAACACTACTTTAATAGGCATTATATGGAGGTAGAGGAAAAGGAAAAGCCATCAAAAGTTTTCTGAAGACAGTCAGTTCCCTTCAGAGACATATTCATATCCCACCCAATTCAATATTTCAATATTTTTCTTCCAGTATTTCAAGCATTGTGAACCGTGAGCTTGCTGTGCCTGATACAGTATTTTCTCATGTGTGTGTGTGTGCCCCCCTCTCCTCTTTGCGTTTGGCCTGTGTTAATGTCCTTTCTACAGACTTTATAATATTTCCACACATTGATGGCCGATCGACTGGTGCATCTCTGAAAATCACTAAGGCTGTCAACTAAAAGCAATACTAAAAGCCAAAAAACATTATTTTAATGGGGATTTCAAGCAGACTAACTTACTGACCAGCACCTCTGATTGGCCATTGTGTTCATGCACTCAACAGATATGTCTGTGATTGGCTACAATGCTTGTGAAAACATGTTGTAAATAGAAACCTTTGACGCTCAGCGAGCACTTAAAGACGAACGAGAGCGTATGATAGCAGCATCTATCAGCAGCTACTGCTGATACCTTCAACCTTAAACTTTTTTTTTTTTTTTTTTTTTTTTTTTTTTAAGTACCGACTGGTACGTTTGGCAACCCTAGATATAGTTATCATCTTTGGTGTGAACAGGCCTTAACATCCATCATTTTTATGGGATCCAAAAAACGTCTCGCACTGACAGGCCAACATTTTTTGCATGCGTGTAGAGCGTCTTGCTTTTGTCTGTCACCTCCTCCAAAATGATTTTGTGCGGCAGTAGTAGCTACACATGGCATCATCATCGTCTTTTTTCTGTTTTATGATGGGTTGCAACCAGCATTAAAGTGCAATACTGCCACCTACTATGTTGGAGTGTCAACTAGACTAGATTATTGGTGCTAGATTACTTATGATATTATCATAGAAACATTACTGTTTATATATACTACCATTACCATTATATATTGTGCTTTATATCCAGGCTACTCAAGTAAAATCAGCCAGATGCCAGTCATCCTCACCCCACTGCACTTTGATCGTGACCCGCTGCAGAAGCAGCCGTCCTGCAGACGGTCCGTCGTCATCAGAACCTTCATCACCAGCGACTTCATGACCGGCATCGCTGCTACTCCAGACAACCAAATCCCTGAAGAGGTGAGAGATCAGATCCTCCATCCACACATAAACCCATAATCCCTGTCTTAAGTGAACATGAACAGTTGAGAAATAAAACACGTGCAACAGTATATTTATCCGTGCAACTCTTAAAGTGACAGCAGCCTAATAAACCTGCTGCTGTCTTTGTTTTAATGTTAATCAAACAACAAAAGACAAAGAAAAAAAGTCACTGACTGAATAACTTTTGTAACTTTAATAAGGATTAATCTATATTTTGGTCAGTGACGTAATGTTTTTTTTTTTTTTTTTTTCTCCTAATAATGTCTTAATAATTTTGTCCTTTTTTGTCTTAATGATAATAAACAAAGATATGTCATCCAAAGTATGTAAGGTAGTACAACTAGATCTCTTTTATTGAATCCAAAAGGTTTTAATTATATTTTGCTACATATAAAAGTATTTTAAAGATTTTGAAGTGTCAGAGCGTCATTCGGTTTAACCTTCCAAAGGCCATTACAGCCATTTCATTTGTGATTAAAACATCTTAAAATGTAATAAATTTATATATTTTTTATTCTGGCATGATTTTATAACATCATATATCAACAAAATTATGTGTAGAAGTTGTTGCTATATGAGAGAAAATGTCCTTTGTCATTTGGAGTAACCAATATAAAGGGACCATTTTGGATTAAATCATGTGGTCAATATCATGTGACAGGATGTGACATCATTCAAACACCTGCAAAGGACCACATGGTCTTGAAGCAAAGTAACTCTCTTTTAACTGTTTGAAAATTTCATGTTTTCACTTGCTCATACGCATGTCCCAAAACATCATTTGGTACAACCGCTATAAAACAAAAAAATATTTTAAAAACTAAATATAAAATGTTTGATTGTTCTTTTGCTACCTAGCTAGATAGATATCAGCCTGTTAGCATTGTCTGACTTTTTTGGTGACAAATTTTGTCCATCTTGTAAAAAAATGACAAAAGCAGTGTTAATTGATTATAAAAACCACATAATCTCATTGTTAACACTTAATTAAACTTAAACATAATGGAGATAATTTTTTTTTTTACACTTTAAAAAACCCTTATTCATCAGTGAGCCGTTTAATTTATACAGTGAAGACTATGCAGTGCTATTTTACATTTGATTATTCATTTTCTCTACCTGAAAGATACAGATAGACTTACCTTAAATAACATGAAAAGCAATGTTTGTATGTTTGTTCTGTTGTATTTGTGCTATTGCTCGCAATTTGATTATTTGTTCTTATTTTATTACTGACAGTTTTCTTGTCTTTAACAATATTTTAAATTTATATGAGTCAGGCTAGTAGTTTTTGGTGTCACAACCTTATTTATTAAGGTTATGGGTCAAAAACAATGAAGACAGTAACTTTTGTTTTGTGGGCCAGTAGAAAAAATCCTTAGCTTCCAGTCCTGTAAACCCTCCATCATTTCCATCACTAACTCGTGCTCCTCTGACCACAGGTGGTTCTCAAAATGGTCAACGAGATCAAGAAAATCCCCGGCATCTCAAGGGTGATGTATGACCTCACATCCAAGCCACCGGGAACCACCGAATGGGAGTAGAGCAGTGGACTATTGTACCTTCTGATTTATCCTTGTCGACTCCTCTTCTACCTCCCCCTTTCCCAGTACTGTAACATTCCCCCCAAACCCCTTTTCTCCACTCCCGCGCCCCCCTTTAGGCACGCCGCCCTGTCATTGTCCCACTGAGACCGGAACATTCCCTACAATGGCAGGTTGTACTGTGATTGGCGCTAAGCTGACATTGCTACTTCAGTTCGGCCTCTTTATTTGGGGTCGGTTGTAATATTATTGGTATTATAATTGTTGTTATTATTGTCCTCTTCACTGAGAATAATAATGATGATACATTGAATTAGTTTTTTGTATCAGCTCTCTGTGTTTAATGCATTGTGACAGGTCACTCCTCCATACTTTCTGTTGTCGACTGTCCATGTACAGCACGACATGAACAAAACAACTTTGTTTTTTAAGCAAGTCCACTTATTCAAGGATAAAGTTTTGCCGCTTTCTGCCTTTAAAAGCTTGTTTTCACTATCCCAGTTTGTGCAGTGTTGATTTCGGTTTGGATTTCTTACCTGAACTCTGGCAGTTGAAGTCTAGCAGTAGTCTAAAAACCGTGACCAATCGATGTTTATTTGCCAAATACAGATGAGGTCAGACAGCCGCTCTTTGCGCTGTGGACGGGTTGGTTTATCACAGAGGTTTTGCTGTGAAGGAGACTCCTAAATCTGGAGGCTTCCTGAAATTTGTGCCTGTTTTCTTTTTTTTGGTTACTTTTGTTTTTTTCAGGGATGTGACTTTATTTTATGCTGCATTCTTTTTTTTTTTTTTTTTTCGCTCTCATTTCACGGAAAGGATTATTAACATTTGAATATTAATAAGTATGGAAGATTGTTTTGGACAAAAAAATAAAAAAGGTAATTGCGACTTTTTCTTTTTTTTTCTTGCATCTGCGAGTTTATATCTCACAACTCTGACTCTTTTTCTCAAAATTGCAAGTTATAAAGTCAGAATTGTGAAAACTCGCAATTGTTATAATGTGCAATTATGAAGGAAACAAGTTTTTTTCTCAGAATTGTGAGATATAAACTCGCAATTCTGAGAAAACGTTTCCTTCATAATTTTATATCATGCAATTCTGACTTTATAACTCGCAATTCTGAGAGAATTTTTTAGAATTGTGAGATAAAAAGTTGCAATCGTGAAAAATATTTTGCGAAAAATCTCGCAATTCTGACTAAATCTCGCAATTCTATTGCACAATTTTGAGAGTGATGTAATTGCGAGTTTATATCGTAAAATTGTGAGATATAGTCAGAATTGCATGATAACTCGCAATTGTGAGGAAAAAAGTCATAATTAAGACTTGATATCGCAATTCTGACTATATCATGCAATTTTGATTTTATAACTTGCAATTGTGAGGTTATATTTTGCAATTCGGAGAAAAGTCAGAATTGTGATTAAAACACGCAATTGCGAGATCTTGTAATCTTGCAATTCTTACTATAACTCGCAATTGTTTATATCTCGCAATTCTGACTTTAAATCTTGCAATTCTGAGCAAAAAGTCAACATTGTGAGATATAAAGTCAGAATTGCGAGGAAAAAGTCAGAATTGCAGAATTATATCTTGTAATTCTGACTTTTTTTTTCTCAGAATGAAATCTCAGAAATAAAATAATTTAAATAAAAGATAAAATTTAGATAAAAATCTCAGAATTGTGAGATAAAAACAAGCTTCCATAGTGTAATATTTTAAATGATTTTGCCTGGGCTGGTCTTATAAACACATAAGATCAACAGTGTACTTATTTTCACCAATAAAGGCCTTGGTATTTTTTGCGCTAGGTAGAGCAATAGTGTTTCCGAAGGCAAATGAAAGGAGATTAACAGAAGGAGGAAGAACAGGTGATTGACAGGACACGACCTGAGGGCAAAGTACGCCAAGTCCTTTTGAGCCAAGTTGGGCTTAAATGAATTTGGACCATGAGTTACTGTCTATGTTGGAGTCCTCCTGTGTGTGTGGCCTCGTTTTTAATATTCCACTCCTTTAACAGAAGCGTGATCTTGTATGTATAGAGAGACGGGGGCTTTGATTGGGCTCAAATGGAGATCGGTGTCCGGCCCGCCGTCTAATTTATGATGTAGAGAATTGTTGATATGATTTACATGCTCGGTATTTATTGTCTTCAAGGATTTCATTTCAAAACCTTCTGTTGTCACGATAGCAAAAAAAAAAACAAAAAAAAACTCAATGCAAGATGAACTTACTCCCTTGTCTTAATTGCTCTTAATGTCTTTTTCTCAGTGTCACATTTATCATGTGTATATTTTACTTGTCTATTAAAAATACAACTAACAAGTTTAAATTCCTAGTGGGTAAACTGCAATATTACATGATATTCAGTTTAATTTATGCAATTCTATGTTGACCCCTCTCTTTTTTTCTTTCTTTTTTTTTTTTTTTTTTGTCTAAACATGAACAATGCTGTTTTACCTTAGTATTGTGCCTCAGACCAAGCCACCGCATGCAGTTTGAAACTGATATTTGTATAATGCAAACTGAGCTTTAATAAAGAACTCTGTGTTCAGATTTCTCTCATCACAAGATCTTTCATTATTTGATTATATTTAAGTTGCATTTGATTCACAAGCTGGTATAGCTAATTTAAAAACTGCTAAAATACTATAAAATATACATTTGATGCAAATCACATTACAAATAGACCTACTTATCTATGTTTAAAAATACTGATTCTGCCAATTATTTTTGCTCCCCTATAATTTGGCTCCAAATCTCAGGTGAAATTTGTGGATTTCTCTGTAAATATTCATTCATGGCATTTAATATTTGGCTTTCATCACTATTAATGTTTGTCTTTCTTCAGAAGAAAAATTTCAAAATGACCCAATATTCATTGTCATGTTCCCAGCAACTAAAAAACAGTCACAGATCAGTGTTTATTATTTTTATATACTATTATGGTTGTTATTAATATTTTGAATAGCTTCCAAGGCTTTTTAAGTTTTTCATCTATTATTTATTTTTTATTTTTTTAGGTCACCAAAAAAAAAAAAAAAAAAAAAAAGATTTTTGGCCTCTCTGGCATTAAGGAAATGTAATTTATTGGCTGTTTATGTGTGGCAAATGAGCTGTTTCTCCAATATAGAAGTTTAAGCACAAAATCAAGAGGGCAAATGCACCCCCTAGTGGACAAAGTCACTATTGAAGCCCACATTATGCTTTGTATATCTAATCCAAAGGTATTTTACATACATTATTTAGCTGTTTTTGCTTGTATTTTTATTGCAGTTCGCTGAATAAAAATCTTACGGCGTCAGTTTTTATCTGTGGGGTTTTTATATATTCAGCATTTCACACAGTAAAGACACGTCTTTTAAATATTTAAGTCATCTACTCTGGCCGCTAGTGTAATCCAATGTAATAAGTTCAACTCTATGAGGAAATTTGGGCCCTGTTTATATTAAAGGATTAGTTCACTTCAGATTTAAAATTTCCTGATAATTTACTCACCCCCATGTCATCCAAGATGTTTATCTTTCTTTCTTCAGTCGAAAAGAAATGAAGGTTTTTGAGGAAAACATTCCAGGATTTTTCTCCATATAGTGGACTTCACCAGTTACCAACGGGTTGAAGGTCCAAATGTCACATGTGACCTTTCCAACATGATTACGTAATGCGTGGCGCATCACAGAGCAGTGCAAAATGAGCATTTGTGGTTAAAAAGTATATAGTTTTTTTTAGAAAATGGCCGATGGTTTCGCTAGATAAGACTCTTATTCCTCGTCTGGGATTATATAGAGCTCTTTAAAGCTGCACTGAAACTGACATTTGGACCCGTTGAACCGCAGTGAAGTCCACTATATGGAGAAAAATCCTGGAATGTTTTCCTCAAAAACCTTCATTTCGACTGAAGAAAGAAAGATATAAACATCTTGGATGACACGAGGGTGAGTAAATTATCAGGAAATTTTAATTCCTGTTTAGTAGTTATATATATACCATCAATACCATCGACTGACATTTCACTGAAGCGTGAAGAGCAGATATTGTGTAACGTGAGGCTCTTGTTTGTGAACTACAGTGTGCTTGTGTGTGTTTCTCCCTTTCACTTGGGAAGAGGGTTCAGGTGTGTGTCGCTGTGCTGATTGAAGGACATGTAGTGACAAGCACATCCACAAACAGCAAGATCCCAGAGGAAAGTAAGGATACAGTATGAAGCCTGTAACGGAGCTAAACGACAGGGGAGGTTCAAGCTCCAGAGCTGTCACCGAACAAGCTGAAGCATGCTGATCACAATTAAATCAAGCCCCACACTTTCATCCGTCTCTACAGTAACCGTCCCAGACTGTTTTCAGTGTTATTTTTTTTTACTGTTTCACTTTGATGTTCTTGGAGAGCCAAATAAGTCTGAAGAGTGTGAGAGAGTTACATAAAATATTAATAATGCAGCAAACATCATGCCCACATACTGTAAGTTCAAAAGCAAACAAAATATATTCAAGTTGTCTATATTTTGCATGTATTTGTCCATTAGACTAGATCATCTAAAGTATCTTCACAGAATACACAAACAGAATTCATGATGTGATTATCAGAATTTTTTATGATTTATTATTTTGATTAAACAATCATTTTATTAATTATTTGCTCCTGAAAAATATCTTAAAAATGACTAAAATATATATAAAAAATGTAATCTTTATGAAGGCATTTTCCCCACAACATTTTATCTAATTTGTTCATTTGCACTTCTAAGTTTGGGATCAGTAAGATAATTTAATTTATTTTATTTATTTATTTATTTATTTATTTTTTGAAAGCAGTGTCTTATGTTTATTAAGATAAGGTTGCATTTTTTAAATATACACAAACACCGTTAAAAACAAAAAAACAAAACAAAACCGATAATACTGTGAAATATCATTACAATTTTAAATAACTGTAATATATTTAATATATTTTAAAATGTAATTTATTCCTGTGATGGCAAAGCTAAATATTCAGCATTTTTTTTTACAGGATTCTTTGATGGATAAAAAGTTCAAAAGAACAGCATTTATTGGGAAAAAAAAAATAAAAAATTTGTAACATTATATGTCTTTATTGTTATTTTTGATCAATTTATTACATACTTGCTAAATAAAATTAAGCTATTAATTTCTTCCAAAGGAAAAAAGTAGACTTCAAAATTTTTAAAGGTAGTGTATGCCAAATACTTCAATACCAGAGATTGTATATTATAGGGAGATAAGAGGGTCTGTATCTCTTACCATTGGAGAAAGCGTAACGGCTAACTTAATCACGTGCGGCACCTGTCGCCGTTCAAAACTCCTCCCTGCGTACCGCCAATGCGTACCGCCAGTTAGCATTAGCCGTTGCGCTTTTTTGGCTAAAGGTTGCAGGCTTGCCTTCAAGTGGCTTTGTCAATACACTCTAAAAAAATGCTGGGTTGAAAATGGACAAACCCAGCGATTGGGTTAAATGTTTGCCCAACCTGCTGGGTAGTTTTATTTAACTCAAGTATTCTTTAAAAATGACTGTATTGCTCGCTTAAAATGAACCCAAAATATGTTGAAAATTAAAATGTATTAATATGTTTAATAAATGAACATTTATTCATAAGTTTAATGAATAATAATTAAATAATAAACATTTATTAAACTGCTTATTAATAAATGTTCACCTTTTGATTATTATTGTTGCCTCTAGTAATTATGTCTGGTTTTTAATTTCCAACATATTTTAGGTTCATTTTAAGTTAGCCATATAGTCATTTTTAAACAATAGTTGAGTAAATAAAACTGTCCAGCACGTTGGTCAAACATTTAACCCAAACGCTGGGTTTGTCCATTTTCAACCCAACTTGGGTTGTTTTTAACCACACACTTTTTAGAACATAAGATCAATTAATTAAAATGAATTCGCACTGTTACCTTAAAAACTAAAATACATATAATAATAATAATAGGCTTACATAAAGTAGAGTAAGATTAATAATGTATACATTTCTCTACAGTCTAAACTAAATAGGCCTAAAAATTCAGTATGAAGAAAAAGAGCAAAACATATACTTTTGGTGGCATTTTGCCCTGATGTGAATCCACAGCTTTGATCAGTTGTCTTATGCAATCTTCAGAGATCTCAGGAGAGATCATGGCAGCTCAGGCGTTGGTAATTCATACTGTCTGTGGAGCCTCTCCAACACATGCACATCAAAGCAGCCTGTCTTTTACATGTTCTTACTTTAAAAATGGATTTAACCAGATTGAGATCCAAAGGACGTCTTTTGTTAGTTTTGTGTGTAAGTTGTTACCTCTACACGTCCACTGATGCTGAGGGGAGCTGCAAACTCAAGGCCAAGTTCAACCTGAGGGGTTATAAAGAAGTGGTGAAAAAGACGGTGGTTATTGGTGGCATGTTTCCAGTACATCAACGCCTGGTTTCGACGGACAGCAACACCACGATCCCTCCAGAGTCCTCGGATTGCGAGGGGTAAGATACTCGATTTGACATTTACCTTTTACCTTTTACAAGCGAAAACAGCCCTGTGATTGCCTATTTTCAGACTGTCATTAGATCTGTTAGATCATTAGATCTGTTGATATTTGTCACATGAGTGCACTTAAAACGTGCATACTTTTTAATTGCTTGTCGTTATTTGATAAATGTATATTATTACAGAAAAAAGATGAATTGCCAACGCTTAATTTGTCTTAATTATATACTGCATTTCAAATCATCATTGATCATACAAAATTAATTAAACTGTTGTCTAAGTAAGGAATAATTACAGTTTGTCCTCCCGAGAGACCACTTTTATATTCAATAATTAATGGAAAATAACTTGTACAACGCCTGGTACAATGATATCTAGTGGTACCAGTTGGTATTACATGTGGTTATACATATTTGGTTCACTTTAGACATTCTACTATCTATGGAATAAAACAAAATGATAACTGCGACTTTTTATCTCACAATTCTGACTTTTTTCTCACAATTGCGAGTTTATATTTCGCAATTCTGACCTTTACCTTGCAATTGTGACTTTATATCTCGAAATTCTTGCTTTTTCTCGCAATTCAGATTTCCCCCCCCGCAATTTCGACTTTATATCTCGAAATTCTGACTTTTCCTGCAATTGCGAATTTATATCTCACAAATCCGACCTTTTTCTTGCAATTGCGACTTTATATCTCAAAATTCTGACTTTTTCTCGCAATTCTGACTTCTTTTTTTCGAAATTGTGACTTTATATCTCGCAATTCTGACCTTTTTCTTGCAATTGTGACTTTATATCTTGAAATTCTTGCTTTTTCTCACAATTCTGATTTCCCCCTCGCAATTGTGACTTTATATCTCGAAATTCTTGTTTTTTCTCGCAATTCAGATTTTCCCCCCCGCAATTTCGACTTTATATCTCGAAATTCTGACTTTTCCTGCAATTGCGAATTTATATCTCGCAATTCCGACCTTTTTCTTGCAATTGCAACTTTATATCTCAAAATTCTGACTTTTTCTCGCAATTGCAAATTTATATCTCACAATTCCGACCTTTTTCTCACAATTGCGACTTTATGTCAAAATTCTGACTTTTTTCTCGTAATTGTGAGTTTATATCTCGTTATTCTGACTTTTTTTTCACAATTGCGACTTTATATCTCGATATTATGACTTTTTTCTCGTAATTCCGACTTTTTTCTCACAATTGCGACTATATATCTCGAAATTCTCACTTTTTTTCACAATTCTGACTCTTTTCTTGCAATTGCAAATATATCTCGAAATTCTGACCTTTTCTCACAATTCTGACTTTTTTTCGAAATTGTGACTTTTTTCTCGCAATTCTTGTAATTCTGACTTTCTTGCAATTGTGACTTTATATCTCGAAATTCTGACTTTATAACTCACAATTCTGAGAAAAAATAGTAAAAGACTTACATTAAATCTAAACATTTCATTCTTGACTGAATAAGCTGAAATAATAATTCCGTCTTGATTCATGTCTGGGAAACACCACTCTAACATGTGAATTCCCCCTCAGCTTTAACTTCCGTACTTTCCGCTGGGCTCAGACCATGCTGTTTGCCCTTAATGAGATCAACAACAGAATGGACCTGCTACCCCTAACTGAGCTGGGCTACGTCATCTACGACTCCTGTTTCACCATTTCCAAAGCTGTGGAGGGAACGCTCACCTTCCTGACGGGGCAGGACGAGGCCGTGCCCAATTACCGCTGCGGGGACGGACCGCCTCTCTCTGCTTTGGTGGGAGCCGGAGGCTCGGATCTGTCCATAGCCACAGCCAGGATTCTTGGCCTCTACTATTTCCCACAAGTACCTTTCAACTATCACTGTATTTGGGCAATGACATGACCCTCATTTTTTGGTCCACATCTATTAACATCTTAATCTATTTCTCAAAACTTGACACATTTAAAAATATGATTTGTCATTGACCTACTTGATAATTCATGTTCTTGTGTATTTTTAGGTTTAATTTATTACACCTTTTAGAAATCATTTTAGCAAGAATTCCAACCACAGATGCATCTGTGAGTGCTTAAACTGATCCGAATTTGTCTTTTTCACTCCTCTAGATGAGTTACGCGTCCTCATGCTCAGTTCTTGAAAGCCGGTTTCAGTACCCCACCTTCCTCCGCACCATCCCCAGCGATGAGCACCAGTCTGTTGCAATGGCAAAACTAGTGCTCCATTTCGGCTGGACCTGGGTGGGTACCATCGCGGCCGAGGACGATTACGGGAAATACGGCATCAAGAGGTTCAAGGAGGTGGTGGAGGAGGCGGGAGTGTGCATATCCTTCTCCGAAACCCTCCCTAAGGTCTCCAACCCCGAGGCCATCGAGCGTATCGTACAGGCAGTGCTGGATTCCACGGCTAAGATCATCGTGGTGTTCTCCTCTGACGTGGATCTGAGCCCACTAGTGGGGGAATTGCTGCGTAACAACATCACCAACCGCACCTGGATCGCCAGCGAGGCCTGGGTTACGTCGGCCGCCATCTCCCGTCACCCCGACATACTGCCTGTCCTGGGAGGCACTATAGGGTTTGCGGTCAAGCGTGCGGAGATACCCGGCCTGAAAGAGCACCTGCTGAGCATTAGCCCATATAACGACACGCTTACAGAAGAGTTTTGGGGGATAGTCTTTAACTGTTCTCTAAATTACACTCAAATTTTGAGAGGCATGAGGAGATGCACTGGAGAAGAGATGTTAGACAAGTTGAACAATACATACTCGGATGTGTCGCAGTTAAGGATTACGTATAACGTGTATAAGGCTGTATATGCCGTGGCACATGCCCTACATAACCTTGAGCACTGTAAACCTGGCTGGGGCCCATTTGAGAATGACACATGCGCTGACATTAACAAATTTGAGCCTTGGCAGGTATGACACACACACAGACTGTGATGTACTTTTTGTTTCATCGTTTCATTTATAACTATGTGTTCTGCCTTTAGCTCATGTACTACCTGAAGAACCTTAGATTCACCGTCCCTCACACCGGAGAGGAGATATACTTCAATAATGGTGACGTGGATGGCTTTTATGAGATCTTAAACTGGCAGAGTGATTCAGACGGAGGGATCACATATACACACATTGGTTACTATAACAGCACTGCACCTCCCGACGAGATGTTGACTATAAATAATGCCTCCATCATATGGAACAATGATGTTCTGGAGGTGAGGATGTCATGCATGTAATTTAGTATGATCATAAAATAGATTATATAATAATGCCACCAAAATATTTAATTGCAATTAATCTCTATTTTGTATGGAAGCTTGTTTCTGCCATTAATAAAAATACAATTTTAACTTTTTATCTCACAATTCTGACTTTTTTTTCACAATTGCGAGTTATAAAGTCAGAATTGCGTGAAAAAAGACTGTCTTTTTCTCAGAATTGCAAGTTTATATCTCATAATTTTGACTTTATAGCTCGCAATTGTTTATTATAAGTATTATTATAAGTAATTATTATAAGTCATATTTTAATATTTATTATATATTTCATAAGTATTTCATATCTATCTATCAAAACATTTCATATTTATTATATAATTTATAAGTATTATTATAAGTAATTATTATACTATTTTAATATTTATTATATATTTCATAAGTATTTCATATCTATCTATCTATCTATTGAAACATTTAATATTTTAATATTTATGATACATTTCATAAGTATTTCATATCTATTTATCTATCTATCTATGCATTATGTACAGTACAGTGTGTTAAGATAATCAACCGGCTAAAGTCTGACTCTCATTATTGCATGTGGAATCGTATAGAAGATAAACTGAAGAAACCGTTGTTTCTCTCGTGTTACAGACGCCGCGCTCTGTGTGCAGTGAACGCTGCCAGCCGGGCACCAGGATGGGTATCCGGCAGGGAGAACCGGTCTGTTGCTTTGACTGCATCCCCTGCGCAGATGGCGAGGTCTCGAACACGACAGGTCATGGGAATAAGGATCTTTGTTCAATCAGAGTGGTTGCTTTTAATAGTTTTTGACTGTTGAGTCAATTTTAACAACTCTTCCAACAGATGCACGAGGCTGTATCCAGTGCGACGAGGACTATTGGTCCAATGCCAATCACGACGAGTGTGTGCCAAAGACCATTGAGTTCCTGGACTTTACTGAACCTCTTGGGATCACGCTGATCGCCATCGCTGTATTTGGGGCTCTGGCTACGATTGTAGTCGCGATCATCTTCTTGATTCACCTTAACACGCCTCTGGTGAAAGTCAACGACCCTCTGCTTACCTTCTCCTTGTTATTGGGTTTGGTGATCACCTTCCTCTGCTCCATTGTGTTCCTCGGTGAGCCTCAGATGTGGTCGTGCATGACCAGCCAGGTGGCGTTGGCCGTGGGCTTTGCTCTGTGCCTCTCTTCACTAATGGGCAAATCTGCTCTGCTCATGCTGAGAGCCAGAGCCGTAAAAGCTGTCAAAAATGCTACCAAGGCAGCCAAAGCAGCGGCGGCGGCTGCTGAGCAAAGTCCTGACACTGCCGTCATCGCCCCGGCTATTCCTCAGAAGAATGACGTGGACCCCATACATCCCAGACACCAGAGGGCGATAATGATAGTGTGCACCTTGATCCAAGCAGTAGCTTGCACCGTGTGGCTGATTCTGATGCCTCCACACCCCGTAAAGAACACAGCGGCCCAAAACATCAAGATCATCCTGGAGTGCGACACCGGAAACATCATCTTCATCTGCTCCATCTTCGCTTACGACATTCTTTTGGCTCTGCTGACTTTCGCTTTTGCTTTTGTGGCACGAAAGCTGGAAGACCATTTCAACGAGGGCAAGAGCGTGACCTTTGGCATGCTGGTGTTTTTCATCGTTTGGATCTCCTTCGTGCCCGCGTACCTGAGCACACGGGGGAAATTTATGGTGGCGGTGCAAATCTTCGCAATCTTGGCATCCAGCTTTGGCCTGCTTGCGTGCGTCTTCATCCCCAAGTGCTATGTGCTGCTCGTCAAACCGGAGAGGAACAAAGAGGAAATGATGATTCCTCGAGCCAAATCACGTGACACGGCCGCCAACGGAAGCTCCGCATCGCTCGCCACCATCAGCAGCTCAGCTAATACAACCGCTGTGTCCACTGTGTCTCTAGATGACTGAAGCCACTCCTGAAAATGATCTACTGTGTCACTCTGAATGTAAAAGGCTTATGATATTGGACTTTTTCCAGGGTTTTATATATAAATTTAGATCTAAGACAGAATAGGACTTTTAAGGGGGTTGTATTGTACATGTTATATGATGTCTACATACAATACAGTTTTTTTTTGACCATTTTTATGACCATTTTTCGCCATCTCTAACCCCTAGCAGGCTGTTTTTATCTATCTATTGATTTGCTGTTGTACCTAAAACTGCAAAATTTACATGTGAAATGAGGTACAGTGCTTTGCTGCACTTTTAATATCTGACTGCGGGTTTGCTGTCAAGTCCAATATCATTTTTAACAACCCCATTCCCATGTTTTCATCCGACATCATAAAGCTAGGGGAGGAAACTAAGTTTCAATAAAATGATTCCCCCTGCAGTCAAAATGTAAGGTTTTTTAGCTTTTAGTATGAATATGTTAGCCTTTTTAGTATGAATATGTTAGCCTTTAGGTTATGAATAAGCTGCTGTGTTTTAGGAGATACAAGCATTCAAAACTTACAGTCTCTCACTTCAACTAAAATGGATGACAGATTTTCATGACATCAACCACGGACTTCAGCTTCTCGTCAAATCTTCTGTCCAGTCAAATGCTCTCTAGAATCTTAAGTCCTGCCCCTTCCTACATTATAAACAGACAAGCTGAGGCTGAAAATGATCATTTGCTCACACATTTACCAGTTTCTATATAGTGAATGGCACATAATATATACACTATATAGAGGATACGATTGATTCAGACAGTGTAAATATGCTTTCCATTGACGCGATTGAAGTCCGTTTTCGCATTAGTGTCACGTGAACCGCTGCAGCACGAGCACAGTCTGCCCTGGTTCAGAGCACAGAGCGGATCATACGCGTGAGTCGGCACAGACCACAAAACGTTCACACACATTTAAATTCTTAAAGCAATACTGAGGAGGAACGGTTAGAGATTACGAGGAAAATTGGGTTTTACTAGCTTAACAGCTCTGACTGAGCTGTGATCTAGGCGAAACGCTATTGGCTATTTTGAAAAAAGGGGAGGGGCTTCTAGATATATCCCGCCCTGTCTACCTGTTACATTGGAAATTACGTCAACACAGTGAATAAATCTGCCCATTCCAAGGCATTTAAGTGGGATCAACCTACTGTAGAGGAGGAGCAAACAAAGTCAAAATATCAAACTTGAGAAGAAAGGTCCAACACTCATAATAAATAAATCAATCCATGTTAAACATGATGCATACATTTCATAATAAATGAATCCATGAATTCTGTTAATGAGAGGGCATTTTGAGAGAGAGATTTTATTCCCTTTTTTTTTTTTTTTTTACACACAACAGATACACTATAAAAGAGGGGGAAAAGGCAAATAAAGGGAAAACTGAAAAAATATTCCCCATGATATGTAGCTTAGCTGTTCAAATTACATGGTAAAAAAAAAGGAATTAACTACATCTTTAAAAAAATAAATAAATAAAACTAATCTTTTCAGAGCCAAATTTTAGTCTTAAAAGCATGGAAATAAAAAGGTAAATGTAATACTGATGTCTGCCAGCAGGTGGAAGCAGTGAACGTTCATAAACTGAGATATCTGTGCACTGGAGATGACACAAATTAAACTGTCCTAGTTGTTCTCAGTTGTTATATAAAAGAATTATTGTAATAGTTTTGCTAACATACAATGAAGTATAT
This sequence comes from Elopichthys bambusa, assembly GCA_037101425.1. Taxonomy (NCBI): domain Eukaryota; kingdom Metazoa; phylum Chordata; class Actinopteri; order Cypriniformes; family Xenocyprididae; genus Elopichthys; species Elopichthys bambusa. The sequence goes on along the minus strand of CM074441.1, from coordinate 32,277,774 downwards.
TTTTGTGAACATTCTGTAAACTATGCTGTTACTTTATTTGTGAATTTGAAAATGATTTTTCAAATTTAGATGTGACTGGGTGTTTTAGATATATATGGGAGGCATCATGGATCCAAACAAAACAAATTGCATCTAATGTTAATTGTTTAGAGCTACACTTAATTTTGAACAGGACTCTGCTGAAGTCTTCACTGTGTCGCTCATAAACAATACTAATAAATTATGTATTGCTTCGTCTTTATCTTTTATTCATAAAATAAAGTTGCAATAAACTACCAATATCCTGTTTTAATATACTGATTTTTTCAGTTACCATACACAGTGTGACTTCTTTAGTAATTTGGTGATTAAAACCTCCCACAGACTCTTAACAGTTCATGCTCTATAGAACTAGTGATATGTGATTATTATTATTATCATCATTATTTTATATCTGTTAACTCTGATGTTACACTATAACTTTTCTTTGTTCAAAATGATAAAAATTTAAATAATGAGTCAATACATCATCAGTCCTTCTTCCAAAACGTGTTTTTGTCTTACTCTGGTTTCACTGTGGTAAGCCTGCTATATATTTCAGACCTGTCGGGATGGTTTTCGCGGGAAATTCGCATACGTCACTCGCCCGTGCGCGTCTCGTCATATCCGTAAATAAAGAAAAGTTGCTCCGGTTACTTTGAAGGTGTCTGGTGTGGGAGTGGTAGATGTTAGTTGTCACAACGACCAAGAAAGGTTGACATGGAGCAGCTAAATCTCCAACCTTCGGAGAATCACCCATTTTAAACAAACACTGAACAGAGGAGAGTCTGCTGGCTAAAAGAGAAGGAGACAAAACTCGTAATAAAACAAGAACCGACATTGGCTTGGCTTTTCGGAGATGGCGAGAACTGAGTTATTTGAAATGTTGTAACATTAAACGCGGTGCGGAGATGATGGCGTTTTTATTACTCGACAGGTGAAAAAGTTATGTTATTGAACAGATAAATTGCCATATGTAGCTCTCCAACAGAGTTTATTGTAAAGCATTATCTTTTGTGGAGGATCATATTCATCCGCACAGTCACGCAGAGCCGAAGCACAACCAAAGCACGTTCTTCCACAAAATGCATGCAGTTTTGTTTTTAACCGCTAGAGGGCTGTAGACACAGCAGAATGAAAAGTCTCCTCAAATTGACTGAACATTTTGAAAAATTTTAAGAAAAGAAAAATAAATTGAAATACTATATGAATACAATATACGTATGAATGCTAAAACATTTGACTCAAATATAAGTTTTAATTAACCTTTATAAAATTAGAAAATTAGCTCAATATAAGCTTTTTCATAGTAGTGTCAGACTTTTTGATCCCACGGTATCTACTTAATTAAGACCACTGTTGCATCCTAAGGATGAACAATATTTACAGCAGTGTTTCAGAGAGAATGGGTGTGTGTAGTTCACTTGATGCCATTCTAGATGCCTTGTGGAGTGATGATATTTTTCTATAATTGGACGTGTAACAACACACCCTCAGTGAGGAATAGCCCAGCGTGCCTGAGGAAGACTTGTAGTCTATGTATGTGTGTGTGTGTGTGTAACTTTGGCTGTGGTGTAAACAAAATGCTTAAATATGGTCTTGACAGAAAGGCCAAATGGTCATTCAACTCTGGACTGACCACTGAAAACACTGAGCAGTGATAAAAGCAAACCGACCAGCGTGTCAAGGTATGATTTTAATAATTCATTAGGTCTTTGTGAACAACTCATTAAAGGGGTGAGATTAATAATGGATGCAATCCAATGGGCGGTGTTGGGATGCATGTGCATGCTACTATTTTGGAGGGTGGGATTCATGTCAGGGGTTGCCCTTTAGTTCATGGTGAATCTGCGGGGTTTCTTCTCCAACCTGTCAGATTACTGAACACTGTGCCGGCAGGTGCGTATGATATATGAACTCAGAGTCAAAAATACAGGTTATGAGTTTGTAGGGGTGTATAAGGGTGGTGTGTGGGGGATTTGAACCCTCCCAAAGGAGGTCAAAAGGTGTTGAGGTGTGTGGTCAGGGATCTTAAAACATGCTTGCTAAACAGTTTCTTTGTACACATCAAGTCTCAAAAATGGATTTTGCACAATACACTAAACTCTTTATTTTTGAACCCGAGGTAACAACCTTTTCAAAACCTTTTTCACACTCGTTTAATGGTTGGCTAATCAAATATTTTATATATGATGAACAGTTTACAAATGAAAAAACTTAAGATATGCATGTTATTTTGTAGCTGATGTTAATAAATAAATAAATAACCATAGCCAATCTCAAGGGCACCTTTGTTTTAATTTTATTATGACAGTTAAAAATAAATTCAGTAACCATCCATCGATCTCAAGTATTTTAAGTAGATAATCATCATCAACAGATTGTTGGAAAGACAGTTGAACTGCTGAGAGGTTCTGAGAGACATTATTTCTTACAGTGTTGTATTATTACCAAGATGTAATATAAGTCTCTGGTGTCCCCAGAATGTGTCTGTGAAGTTTCACAGTTCCACAGATCATTTATTATAGCTTGTCAAATTTGCCTCTATTTGGGTGTGAGCAAAAACACGCCGTTTTTGTGAGTGTCCCTTTAAATGCAAATGAGCTGCTGCTCCCGGCCCCCTTTCCAGAAGAGGGCGGAGCTTTAACAGCTCGCGCTTCGGTTGCTCAACAACAACAAAGCTGGAGAATCTCACGCAGCCAAAATGAGGATTGTCAGTAACAGTGTTCAGCCTTACATTGTTCAAACCGGAGTCAACACTGATGGAGAGACTCAGGAAGAAGTTACAACTTTTATGAATGAAACTGGACATTTCTGAATGGTTAGTGGATAAATTTATGTAGTTGCTGTGGAGTTGATTCAACTCATCGACTAGCATGTGCCGCCATGTTAATCTTTTGTGCAAAACCTGTATGGACGCCCACTATACATAGCGTACCGGTTTGCCAAACAGAGCCATGCACACCAGGCTAACGTTTATGATTGCTATCAAATGCTGTGAATGGTCTAATAGTTTTTCCAAAATATCGCTCAGACAGAAACACTCCTTTTTTAGCAATCAAGCTTTCCAGGGTCAACTTACAGGCTATCCAAGCTAACGAAACTCTCAATAGTGTTCTGTGCTCGTCTGTGCAGCCAACGACAGAACAGTTAGCATGCTTTGCTTGAATGTTTGCCATGGTGTTAGAAGTGGTACACTGTTGTCTCTTGCGAAAACAAAATGGCGGCGCCATGGGTGGAAACGTGCAGATTAAGGGGCGGTAATATTATAATAAGATCCCCTTCCTATGTCACAAGGGGAGCGAAATCTGAGCGGCTCGTTTTTTCACATGCTTGCAGAGAAAGGCTTGCCAAAACAAAGTTACTGGGTTGTCCTTTTTCACGTTTTCTGGGTTGGTAGATGCACCGAGGACCTGATTATAGCACTTAAGTCAGATTTTCATGATATGTCCCCTTTAATGTTTTTCAGGTGGGTCAAATATCTAGATAAAATGGAGGCAGTACGAGTTATGACAGATGATACTGACAGATGTCGCAGAAGTTCAAAGTTGCCCTACAGGTGAGTAAAAAGCCTTTCGATGAATCACGATCACATCTAACATCTGCTGCAATGAAGACATTGTTGATCAAACTCTCATAGTGCGACATCCAGTCAAGCATTTTATGATGCGTCAGGCTCAGATGCATTATAGCATTATGCAACATTCCTGAAATGTTGCCGTGTGGACATTTTTCATTTTGAGATACTTTCGAGACAGATGAGTAGAGCTGATAATTACATTCAACTGCTGTCATGGTAGATTAGTGTTTAAAAAGAGTCTGTCTTTGTCCAGCAGGAGGAGCTGCCCAATGATATTCACTTTCACTTGCTCTTTTCTCATTGTTGCTGAAATGATGTGATTTGACTGCTGGATGGCAGTCATTTCACTCCATTCTCTCGCTTTGAGAGAAACTGACATAACAAAGACTTTTATGTTAATCAGTTACACATCATATTGAGTTACTGAAGCTGTAGAACACAATGACAGCATTATAAATGGAAGAAAAATATGGAAAAGGGAAAAAAGGGGTAAAACGCACATTCTGTCAGTTGGTAAGCTTGTAGCATCGGCTTTTGAATCACATACTGACTTGCAAACCAATCCCGAAACCATTTCTTAAATACAAAAATAAAGAAAGAAAAACAGTAAAATAAAAATGTATTGTAAACTACTTGCAAATAATATTTTTTATTTAAAATATGCACATTCGCTCTTAATCATATGCATAATATGCCTAAAATGTCTCTGTTGAAGTTTCTTGTCTCTTATTCAGTTAGCCTATAGGTCATACTGGTGATTTAAAGGATTAGTTCACTTCAGAATTAAAATTTCCTGATAATTTACTCACCCCCATGTCATCCAAGATGTTCATGTCTTTCTTTCTTCAGTAGAAAAGAAATGAAGGTTTTGAGGAAAACATTCCAGGATTTTTCTCTATATAGTGGACTTCACTGGAGTTCAACGGTCCAAATGTCAGTTTCAGTGCAGCTTCAAACAACTCTACACGATCCCAGACAAGGAATAAGAGTCTTATCTAGTGAAACAATCGGTCAATTTAAATAAAAAAAAAAAATGCTCGTCTTGCACTGCTCTGCGATGCGCCACGCATTACGTAATCATGTTGGAAAGGTCATGTGTGACGTAGGCGGAAGTACTGCGGTAGGGTGAAAAACTTAGTCTTTGCACGTTAGCTTTGTAAACACTGGATCGGTACTTCCGCGTGACCTTTCCAACATGGTTACGTAATACGTGGCGCATCGCAGAACAGTGCAAAGATGAGCATTTGTGGTTAAAAAGTATACACATTTTCGGTAGATGAGACACTTATTCCTTGGCTGGGATCGTGTTAAATCTTTTGAAGCTGCACTGAAACTAAAATTTGGGACTTTAACCCCAGTGAAGTCCACTATATGGAGAAAAATCCTGGAATGTTTTCCTCAAAAACCTTAATTTCATTTCGACTGAAGAAAGAAAGACATGAACATCTTGGATGACATGGCGGCGAGTAAATTATCAGGAAATTTGAATTCTGAAGTGAATCTTTAAAAGTGGACTTTTTCTTTTTGGAATTTTCAGTGTGAACACACTACTCTGACTATTTATACTACAAAATGGCATAGAATAGTGAGCAAGTACACAAATTGTGATGCATCTTCTGTTTTGTAGGTGCCAAATAAGGAAGAACTGGCCTGTTCACTGTACCTCATAGTAACAATATCTAGAACTGAGAAATTTAAAAAGACTGAATTGCCTTTAGTAGACTTATTTTTTCCCCCCGTTTTAATTACTCATTTATATCAGCAAGTCATTCTTACGAATTAACCCATATAATGTTAATACAGTTATTAATAAAGTTAATGGCCAACTGCTAAGTAACACTGTTTTGTTTACTCACCAAATCCTTGTTAGATTTGCACCCTGTGTGAAGGTGAGAAATAGTGCAGAATGAATCTAAAAGTGTGCGTGGAAAGAACTGGAGCCTGCGAACAGCTGTTCTGTCTGGTTAGAATGGCATACTGGAGTAATTAGACACCAGATTGTCAGGAAAGCTTTGCTACACAGTGGCTGAGAAGAAACTGTTTACCATTCAGGGCTTTGGGCATTTGCACACACATCTTATTCCTTGCTCCTTTTCTTTCTCTCTTCTCGTACCATCTTTGATGCCCCCTCATGTGCAGTAATTTTGGAAACTGCTGTGTTTTTTCTGCTCTGCATATCCACTAGAGATAAAAACTGTTCCCTTGGCTCTCTTAGATAAGAGGCAGTCATCATTCCATTATCCCCCCCAACCCCTTGTTCATTTTAATCTTCACCCTTCACAACTGAAATAAAATCACTCTGCTGAATGAGAGCCCACAGGACCAAGACAATTATGTTTGAAGCTCTCCTGGCTATGACTCAATATTATTTGACTTGATGAATTATATCAGACTGAGTAACCTATTTGACCCCCAAAGAGGAGAACACGACCAGTCATTTCAATGCCAAACAGTGAAAACTGTCATAAGTGTTGATCTCAGAACAGAGCCCACAGATAAATGACAGAAAGTTAAATAGAAAGAAAATGGATTTCAACACTTCCATTTTCAATCTGAAAGATTTGCGATTTAGCATTACTTTATTCAAACTTCATTCAAGATATAACAGCTGATCCCTGATTCAGTCTTTATCTTTTTCATAATCATGGCTCAGGTTATTGCTCACTGGTTATCTCTCATTCCTTCTATTCCTTTTCAGCATTGCTTAATTTCCTCTCTCATTCATTACAATGTTTGAGTGATGCATAGTTTTATTCTCAGGATAAAAACATCTTTTAATGTAGTACTTAGCAGGATATGAGACCATAAAAATTTCGCTTTGACGTGTCCAGTTTAAAGAGCTTGCTTGTGCTTCTGTTCAGACTCAAATAAGTGGATGGTTTATGTCCCGGATTGTGTCGTAGGATTTTATGTTTGTTTGGAGCATTTGACTGCAGATTGTTTCGTAAATGAGGCACCGTGTAATGGAGAGTTTGCAAAGAACCTTTTGTTGAAAGATGAAGCAGCAACTCTATTGGATCTGACAACAGCTGAATCACGAACCATAAGTGAATGATTTCATAATCATGTCATTTATCTGTAAATGACAGTTTTATATGGATAATGTTTTCAAAACACTTATGCTGTGTCCGAAATCACATACTCTCTTGAGTAGGTTCTTATTTTTTGCAACCGCTAAAAAAAGTATGTTCTATATAGTATTCAAATGAATGTGTGTAGTATGAATGTAATCCAGACATACTACATTCGCCATGTTGTCATTATCATGTGACCTCCCAGCGTCAGTTGCGTCGCTTTACTTCCATTCACAAATCCTCTCCCATAGCCTCATGGGATAGTAAAGTTTCCATCGAATGCGCACTTCAGAATCTCGTCTGAAGTAGTAGGTCATCCGGGTACTTTTTTGCCTACTTTTTTATGAGCACTGTGAATTCAGACATACTTCTTTTATCATACACTGTTTTTCACCTTCTGTAGAGTATGGAAGTATGCGATTTTGGATTCAGCCTTACTCGTCTGCAAAAGTGAGTGGCCGTTGATACTGCTTGCTATGCAATGACCCCTTTAAAGGGGGTCCTTAATTATGATTTCACTTTTTTAACTTTAGTTAGAGTGAAATGTTGCTGTTTGAGCATAAACAACATCTGCAAAGTTACGACGCTCAAAGTTCAATGCAGAGGGAGATATTTTCTTTTACAGAAATCGCTTTTTAAGGACTACAACAAATGGCTGGTAGGGACTACAAAGAGCTTCTTCCTGAGCTGGTGACATCACAAACCCTAAAATTTACATAAACTCCGCCCCTGAGAACACACAACAAAGGGGGTGAGGCCATTTTGGGCTGCTTTAAAGAAGAGGAAGTGTTTCGCCAGACTATGAGGGTCAATTCAATGCTGGATTCGCACAAAAGATTAACACGGCACATGCTAGTCGATGAGTTGAATCAACTCCACGGCAACTACATAAATTTATCCACTAACCATTCAGAAATGTCCAGAGCAACCAAAGCATGAGCTGTTAAAGCTCCGCCCTCTTCCTGGAAAGGGGCCGGGAGCAGCAGCTCATTTGCATTTAAAGGGACACACACAAAAACGGCGTGTTTTTGCTCACACCCAAATAGGGGTAAATTTGACAAGCTATAATAAACGATCTGTGGGGTATTTTGAGCTGAAACTTCACAGACATATTCTGGGGACACCAGAGACTTATATTACATCTTGTAAATGTAGGTCCCCTTTAAGATATTGTCGATTCAATTTGAATTACAACTCATGAATTAAAGGAAAGCCGATTTGTCCAATCATGATTCTCTAAAGAGGCTGTAAATTCAGACCCCTTCCTCTGGGAGAATCATAGTCACGTATCTCATTTCTCTATTTCAAGGGCCACTTTTAAAGCCTCATGAGAAGTAACAGATATATTTTCCAGAATTATGTGTAAGTGATTGAGGAAGTGATTGGAGCTGTAGTAGATTTTCCTCTAGGGCCATATACATTTTCAGATCTAGTCTACAGTGTGTCTGTTTGGTTTTTGTTTGCATTTGTGAGTGTAATTGTGATCTATGTTATGTTTGCTGTCATAGTAACAGGCTTTGTGATAGCATTTGAGCAATGGCACAGCAACTGTAGCAGTGTCAGGGCTGCAATACCGGGTGCAGAGGTCGTAACCTCTGTTGATGGATGTATGGAGACGTAATGGTCACCAGTGGAGGAGGAGTTTAGTTACCTTGTCTGGAACAAGTAACTCAAATGGTCACAAATACTTTCACCTCTGCCCCCATATATTTGAGTGTTGCTGTGTAGTATTGGGTATTATTTGAATTTTAAAGATTCTGATTCTGCTTATTGATTCCGATTCTTATTGATTCCTAATTCTGTTTTCGTTTATTCTTAATCTTATTTTCATTGTAGCTGAATACCATGAACAAAAATCAACAGGCTAATGAACACTTACACAAGGAACTTTTGCCTATGGTTTAAAAATACCATAGCAAAAACAACTAGCCTAAATAAATATTATACATTTCAAGCATTATTAAAGACAAGTAAACACTCAGTAATTAAAAAACAACAAATAAACAAATTAGCAATCACACAAATGAATACAACTGAACAAAAGATATGATTGAAATAAACAGTGTTTTAAGTTTTAATTCAGGTACAGAAACTGTAATCAAATGCACTTTATAAATAAATTTACATTACAAATATAGTTGCAAAAGTTATTCAGTCAAAAACAGCAAGTGAATTTTCTCTTTGTCTTTTGTTGTTTGATTAAATGTTATTATAGAGACAACAGCAGGAATATTAGGCTGCTGTCACTTTAAGAGCTGCATGGATCCAATATAGTGTTACACATGCGTTTTCTTTCTAAACTGTCCACGTTTACTTAAGACATAACCAACGGTGTTTACGAGGATATTTTGACACATTCTTGTGTGTATTTTGGTGCGTTCAAGTCATGTCGAAAATATCATGCTGATCGCACGTGAACGGCACCACAAAGTCGTAAATACGAGTGGAAAGCTCGTGATTTTCTTTAATTCCCAATCTTTATGAGTTGGGGGCGTGTCTGTGAGAAATGTGGTGGAATACCACAATATTTATTTATTGGTATTTAGCAGTGACATTGTCAGGCTTTTTTAATCTACAACAAAACAAGCTAATTCTCTGCACAAAATATAATGGCATTGTAATATAACAATATAATATGTAACAATAAAGTTTACAGTGGCCTCATAGATTCATTAAAAATATTAAAAAAAGCAAAACACACCTGATGCACATTCTTTGTTCTTCATTTTCTGGAAGTAGAGTTTAAAAAACTTGCTGTATTTTTGTGTAGTTAATAAGGAGAAGGTACACCGCCATCTTGCTCCGACAACAGTGACTTGAACGCACCTGATGTCGTAAACACAACTTCCCACCTGGTAAATACGAACTTCCCAGGCGGACTTGAACGCAACATTTGTCCGTTCAAGTGCAAAAAGACACGGAAGAGAACTTAGTTCAGTATCGCATGCAATACAGTATGAGAGGCGGCTTTCTGTGCGCACCTTTTGGGCGATTTCAAAACACTGCTTCATGAAGCTTCGAATCTTACAAATCTTTTGTTTCGAATCAGTGGTTTGGAGCGTGTGTTAAACTGCCAAAGTCAAGTGATTTCAGTAAGCGAGGCTTCGTTACGTCATAAGTGTTTTAAAAAATTTTAATGGTTCACCACTGGGGGGCGTGACTTTGACAGTTTGATACGCACTCCGAACCACTGATTCGAAACAAAAGATTCGTAAAGCTTGGAAGCGTCATGAAGCAGTGTTTTGAAATTGCCCATCACTAGATATTGTTGAATAAAGTCGTTATTTTGGGGGTTTTTTGGCACATAAAAAGTATTCTCATCACTTTATAACATTAAGGTTGAACCACTGTAGTCACATGAACTGTTTTAAATACGTCTTTAGTAGCTTTCTGGGCATTGAAAGTGTTAATTGTCTTGCTGGCAATAGAGGCCTCACTGAGCCATCGGATTTCATCCACAATATCTTAATTTGTGAACAAAGGTCTTACGGGTGTGGAACGACATGAGGGTGAGTAATTAATGATAGAATTTTAATTTTTGGGTGGACTAACCCTTTAAGTATCCGATTCCAGAATCGATTTCCAACCCTGTTCCTGTGTCTTAGCTTTACATTTTCAGCGTATTGTTTCACACTCACCCGTAGCGTGAGAGGATTACGATATGCTTCAGACGTGAATGACAGCGTTCTCACCTTTGTCAAAGGGCCAAACACTGACCTACTTGTGCTCCGGTTTCCTCTCCACGTCACATCCAAGGTCCACTCGACGGGGTTCTGGTTTCTTCTCCTTCTGCTAGCTCTCACTTTCCATCTCTTAAACCACTTTGCCCAAACCAAAAACCCACAGGCATATACTCTTAACCCCAATCATCAGCCAGACCAGATAGACGTTACCTGTATCAATTATTAAGTCTTAAGTATAGCACTCATCTTTGGAAATGTGACCCATGAGATCAGGGCCTGTGGGGTGCGGAGAATATCTGAAAGAGCGGCATTGAGTTACTCTAAAATTCATATTTGATTACCCATTAATTCCTAAGTGATATAGCAAGGTGATACTGGAGCTTATTGCAAATAATGTGTGTAAATATCATATTTGCGCACATACGGGTTTGTGCTAGGCACTTGCTCACATCTCATCACCTCATTTTTTGCTATAGTTTTTGTGTTTTTCTGCTTTAATTTGATCTGAGCATTGGCACACCTCTGACAGGAGCTTTGATGGACTCAGAGAACATCGATCACTTCTGTTTTTCGCCCATTGGCATGTACGCTGGCACATTGCTGAAATTGATTAAGAGAGCCTGTCTTGGGACGTCCTTTTCTGTAACCTTCAGGTGAGAGACTTTCAAGTTGCTTTCAAACTCCTCTACTCAAGCATGAAATAAGGTTTCATACTCTTCTAAAGTACTTGAGAGGAAATTTTAACAACATACAACTTTTTTTCAATCAGAGGGAGGATTCATTTTCATGCTAATTTTTGGTGGCAGGGAAAGACAAATTTCTGGGGAAGCAAGCAAGTAATTTGCTGAAAGATTTCCATATTAATCTCAGCTGGACCCTGGAGGTAAGCATGGATTGATTAGGCAGATCATAAACGACCCAAATGGCCTTAAATTGCTTCAAATTGAGCATTTAAAAACATGCTAATGATACATTTAATTTTTTTTCTGTATAGGAAGCAGATGTTCAGGTGTGTGTGTCTGTGTGAAAGTGAATAGGCTGCAAGTTACAGCAGTCTTAGACATGTGTTTACGAGGCTTATCTATACTTGAGATTCTCATCACAGTACCAAACCTACATTCTAGCAGCAAAAAACGCTGGTCTTGTGACATGATTGAAATGGTGCAAAGACCCGAAGATTATCACATCAAAGGTTAAATATAGAAAGTCAGTGTTTAAAAAGATTACCATTTGAATTGTTGCCTTAACTGTCTGTTGGTTTGGTGAGTGTAAGCATCAGTGAGCTTCATCTGAGCACCTGCAGTCTCCCTGAGAGGAGTTATGAGATATTGTTGGGACCTGCTGGGTGCAAGTAGAGCCCGTGAAATGGCTTGATGATAGCAATTTTCTCTCCTGTCTGTGTTGACATATTTCCTGTTGAAGCAGGACATTCTTGTAGGACATATTGAAAGGCATGCTAGCCCTATAGTCTGCTTATGCTGCAAATCATACTTGCTACGTACTATTGCTGATCAAAGGTGGGTCATATTATTGGGAAGGGACGTTCTTTTTGTAGACCATTTTATTGGGTGCATGATATACACTACCGTTCATAAGTTTGAAGTTGGTAACTTTTTTTAAAAATGTTTTTGAAGGACATCTTTTATGCTCACAAAGGCTGCATTTATTTAATTAAAAATACAGAGAAAAACTATAGTATTATGAAATATTACTGTTTTCTATTTTAATACATATTAAAATGCAATTTATGTTAGTGATGGCATAGCTGAATTTTCAGCATCATTACTCCAGTCTTCAGTGTCACATGATCCTTCAGAAATCATTCTAATATGATGATTTGATGTTCAAGAAACATTTATGATTATTATTTATCAATCAATGTTGAAAGCAATTGTGCTGCTTTTATAATGTTTTTGTGGAAACCGTGATTTTTAGGATTCTCTGATGAATGGAAAGTTCAAAAGAACAGCATTTATTTCTAAATAATATTAACATATAACATATTTTGTAACACTATAAATGTCTTTACTGGCATTTTTGATCAATTTAATGCATCCTTGCTGAATAAAAGTGTTAATTTCTTACAAAATAAAAAAGAAAGAAAAGTCAGACTGACTCAAACATATCTGTATTGGTTGATAAATGTTACTATATAATATTATTTGTAAAATAACCAATATATTTAAGCTGATAAATTATAGCCAAAGGACCCAACAATAATTCTAGTTACAAATTGTTAAGCACAAATAAGATTTTTCGGACTGTAAGATTTGTTTTTGTTTTTTCATCATGGCACACAGGCATTTTTCTGTATTATTTGTTCATTTCTGAAAATATTAATTTGAGAGAAAGAGAAAGTAGGCCATGTACGGCATATATTATTTACTTATTTTATTGGTTATTGTCAAAATTTCCATCCCTAAATAAAATTAGTTTGGACAGACTGTACCTTTTGTCTGCTAAATGTTCATTTACTTTTAGTTCTCTAGCATATAGCAGCTTTACAGGGATAAACAGGAAAATCCAATACAGTGTCAATACAGTCAGTCAAATGGACTAATAGTAAACTAAATTCCAATTTTGATTTCATATGATCTTTAATGACATTAACTAGCATTAACTTACACCCAAGCTTAGCTTGGTGATTTTGTCTTCTGACATACCCAACCCAACCCAGCGCTGCCCAGCCCTACAGCCGGACCCAAGGGCTCAGCCAGATCTGGTTTCATCCTCAGCACACAGGGAGGTTATAAGAGAGACTGAAGAAGAAGATCACACACACAGAGAAAGAGAAGGAAAAGAAGACAGAGAGATGAAAAGCTGACCGTGAGTGAGTCTCAGACAGGAAGTTACTCATCTTTTTGTATTGTGATTATACCCAGACTCCCCCGGGCTCCACAGGGGGGAGAGGGCCCTGCCGGCCATGATTGCAGCTCGCAGTAGTTCGGTGGGTCGAGGGGGCCCCGATGAGCCCTCCAGGCACCGCAGACAGTCAGCTGCTTCTCTGGCAGGGCACCGTGGGCATCGTAGCTCTCAAGAGAGCAATCGTGATAGCCATGCTCAGCACCGGCAGGCGGCGCTGCTGCGGGCCAGGAGAGCGTTTCTTATCAGGGAGATGGAGACCAACTGGTACTTGAAGCTGTGTGGCCGGGCCAGAGAAGATAGTGTTGCTTATGAGACTGGCATGCCTTACCGGTGAGTCCTGAAAGCAGAGTGAAGGGCAGCAGGGTGAATATGCTGTCTCACAGTGCAGTTTTGTTTGTTTAGGTATGAGATCTTTATCTGTCTCTTTCCACGTGTTTCTTAATATTGAAAGAAACCAAACACAGAGGGCTTTTTATTGCTGTTGTGTGTGAGTGATGCACAAGAAAAATTATTTTAATAATGAGGAAGCAATCTTGCTGTGGGTTGTTGCTGACTGACATTTGGTAATTAAAAACAAATAGGTCAGGGTCTTCACTTATTTTTGGAATAGGGCATCCTTTTTCCGTCTCTCTGCCAACCAAAAGGCTCATTGACCTGAAACAGGTTGAAGACCCCTGATCTTTTCTGCAGTTATTCTCAGCTGTCTTATATTTGTGTGAATTAGAATTTGATCTTCTATAGGAAAATATGTATAAACATGATCTCTATTCTTAGTGCACGTCGTCTTTCTGTCTTGCTTATTGAATGATAATGAGTTAAGTTGAAACCCGAGAGTCAACAGCAATCCTTACAGTTTGACCCTCAAGCTCCTGGAAAAACCCATATTCTCACCTGTGCGCGTACTGACATCACACATTTCCCACCAGAGATGAGTTCTCTTTAAAGGGTTAGTTCAACCAAAAATTAAAATTGTCATCATTTACTCACCCTCATGTCTATCCAAACCTGTAAGACTTTCATTCATCTTCGGAACACAAATGGAGATATTTTAAATGAAATCTGAGAGATTTCTGTCCCTCCATTAACAGTCCACGCAACTACCATTTTGATGCTTCAAAAAGTTCATAACAAGATTGTAAAACTAATCCATATGAATTGAGTGGTTTAGTCCAGATTTTCTGAAGAGAAATAATTAATTTATATGATGAACAAATTTAATTTAGCTTTTTATTCACATATAAACATTCATCAACTCACATACCAGTTGTGGTAAATGGAAGCTCAAGCATGTTCACTTGACGTGTTAGAACCAATGAGGTTCATTCTCGTGTTACGCAGCACGTTTGAGCTTCCTCAAGAACCAATGAGGTTCATTCTTGTGTTACGCAGCACGTTTGAGCTTCCTCAAGAACCAATGAGGTTCATTCTCGTGTTACGCAGCACGTTTGAGCTTCCTCAAGAACCAATGAGGTTCGTTCTCGTGTTACGCAGCACGTTTGAACTTCATCAAGAACCAATGAGGTTCGTTCTTGTGTTATGCAGCATGTTTTAGTTTCCTCAACAACCAATGAGGTTCGTTCTTGTGTTACGCATCACGTTTGAGCTTTAGCAAGAACCAATGAGGTTCGTTCTCGTGTTACGCAGCACGTTTGAGCTTTAGCAAGAACCAATGAGGTTCATTCTTGTGTTACGCAGCACGTTTGAGCTTCAGCAAGAACCAATGAGGTTCATTCTCGTGTTACGCAGCACGTTTGAACTTCATCAAGAACCAATGAGGTTCGTTCTTGTGTTATGCAGCATGTTTTAGTTTCCTCAAGAACCAGTGAGGTTCATTCTCGTGTTACGCATCACGTTTGAGCTTCAGCAAGAACCAATGAGGTTCGTTCTTGTGTTATGCAGCATGTTTTAGTTTCCGCAAGAACCAATGAGGTTCGTTCTCGTGTTACGCAGCACGTTTGAGCTTCAGCAAGAACCAATGAGGTTCGTTCTCGTGTTACGCAGCACGTTTGAGCTTCAGCAAGAACCAATGAGGTTTGTTCTCGTGTTACGCAGCACGTTTGAACTTCATCAAGAACCAATGAGGTTCGTTCTTGTGTTATGCAGCACGTTTGAACTTCATCAAGAACCAATGAGGTTCGTTCTCGTGTTACGCAGCACGTTTGAACTTCATCAAGAACCAATGAGGTTCGTTCTCGTGTTACGCAGCACGTTTGAGCTTCAGCAAGAACCAATGAGGTTCGTTTTCGTGTTACGCAGCACGTTTGAGCTTCATCAAGAACCAATGAGGTTCGTTCTTGTGTTATGCAGCACGTTTGAACTTCATCAAGAACCAATGAGGTTCGTTCTCGTGTTACGCAGCACGTTTGAACTTCAGCAAGAACCAATGAGGTTCATTCTCGTGTTACGCAGCACGTTTGAACTTCATCAAGAACCAATGAGGTTCGTTCTTGTGTTACGCAGCACGTTTGAGCTTCCTCAAGAACCACTGAGGTTCATTCTCGTGTTACGCAGCACGTTTGAGCTTCCTCAAGAACCACTGAGGTTCATTCTCGTGTTACGCAGCACGTTTGAGCTTCAGCAAGAACCAATGAGGTTCGTTCTTGTGTTATGCAGCATGTTTTAGTTTCCGCAAGAACCAATGAGGATTGTTTTCACACATCAAGAAAGTACGGTTGAGCTTCTGTTTATGTTTGCTGACCATGAGGGTGAGTAATTTTTTTACTTTAACATTCCAGTTATTTCTCATAGACGGCAATGAGAGCCAGTTAAGACTTCTCCATATTAAAGTCTGCAATCAAAAGTGAGAGATTTCAGTGTAACTACAAAACATTTCTCATCAAAATTGGGATTTTTGTGAGTGTTTGAGGGAATTTTGTTTCTATTTCTCTTTTGGGACGTTTGCCATTATGAGTGTTCCACACCAAATCCTTTCATACATTGTGTACATCTCTCTCTCTTTTAACTCTTCTGGCAGCCTGTCCTTGAGCTGATTTTGCTTTTTATGTCTTTAAGAAAATGAAGCATGCAGATAAGGCTAATGGGTTGAAAGCCAGAGGCCCACAGCTGTATGCTAGTTGCTTTTTATTCTATTTGTCTTAAAGCTGAACAGTTGTATGCTGAAATAGGTCTCAAGACAGAGACGGAACTCAAGACAGACAGAGAGATGCATGGTATTTTTAGTCTTATGTTTCATGCTAATTTATACAGCTTCATAATTACATTGACAACAAAAATTGATAATGAACTAGAAATATTCACTTTGCATTCACTGATGAAAAATTGTAGTACGTATTATTTTGAAACATGAATCCAAATACCTAGCTTACTTTTTTGTTGCTGCCATTATTCATTATTGAATTTAATAAATACATTTTTTTTTTTGGTTTGTGAAAGTGCAAATATTTGGCATGGTATAAATATAAATCGTTCATTTATTCACAGGTGAAATGACGAATTACGTTTTGTGGCACATTAAGTCTGTATTCTTCAGGAGATATTTTGTTACTGATCTTAATTCTTAAGTTTTGATACCTGCAGGGAAAAATCAATAAAAGGCAATTAAGGATAATTATGTGGTTGCAGTGAGAAAATTAAAGTTTAATGACACAGTTATTATAGCCTCACTTTTTTATTAAGTGGATGACGCACTTATCTTGAGTAAACATTCTTTTTAAAGTACATTTTTAGAAACAGTGTGTTTCATTATCTGTGCATATACAAAATTTGTGCATGAAATGTTGTGCACAAATGTTTTCATGAACAAATTATTCACAGATGATATAATGTATTCTAAATCTAGGGGGGAAAATAACAGCTGAAAACACGCATACACAAAAATCACATACTCTGGGTAGCCTTTGTGTTAAGATGATAAGATGAATATTCGTGTTACAGTGGCATTTTATATATAGATATTTTTGCTGCAAGGTTTCTCTGCGTATATGAGGTCTGTAATATGGGTCTGTATAAAAGTTGTTTATTGCATTTGAACTGGTTTTGAGGATGGCACGCTTGAGGATATCGCTTCACAAAGTCTTTAGAGATCATATGTTTATTGAGAGTGACAAAAGCTGTAAAGGAAAGGTTGTGCAGGAAGCCCATATATGGAGGTGGTTTGTGTGTGTTTTATGCAAATAACTATCCTCGCACAAACATGGAAGACCTGAATATGTATAAGCAGTAGGGTTTTTTAAGAAAGAACATTTAAAAAGATAAATAAGTAGTAGTAGGGAGAATCAGTGAATTATGAATAATTGATATATATAATATAAAATATAATAGATTATAAAATATAATCTAATTACAAGTACTTGATTTTTGGAATCTGATTACGTAATCCAGATTACATTACATGTAATCGAGTTACTACCCAACACTGCTGATAAATTATTTTAATCTTTTGTTTGGATTTCAGTGACCTAGAAACCCTGGAGCCGGAGTAGACGGGATATCTGATTATAGCTTACCAATTAACATTTTTAATGTCTCCATTTTTTTTTTAAACTACAGAGGAATTCTGCCAAAGTGATCTGATCATTTTTAGTCCTTTATTAATAGTTTATTAAAATGTTTATGGCAGCATCCATCAGCAGTACAACATACATTTCTTTCTTTCTTCTCACTCTGTTAACATTAAAGCGCTAATAAGCTGCAAGTGTTCAGTAATAATTAGTCTCACACAGATCAGATTTAATAACAACAAGAGCTGTGAGCTGCAGGACATATATGACACCAACAGTGGCCTTCACTCCTAAAATTATTATCCTCCCAGAGGTGTTCTCATCATTTAATCCAATTGCAGATAATTATCTTTAATAGAAAATAACTGTGTTACAACTCTCCCATATATCAAGCACAGACGCTGATCATTTGTGCTTTAGATATGGAGCAGAAATAGAAGCTTAAACAGGGACAATGAATGGCTAACTTATAAAAAGAGGGTCCTGAAATGCCTTAGGTGTTTCCTTGGATATGTATAGTTTATTGCACAGCTCTCTGGAATACTTGATTCTGATTGTTGGGATTCTGTGATCAGATGTTTGTATAATTACAGTTCAAATAACTGTATAATTTTAAGTCTATTTTCTACATTGTAAGTTTCATGCGTCTTTTTCTTCTCAAATGTAAAATTATTATTGGTTATCAATTATAGTGTTGTTGTTTTTTTCAAATGTAATGGCCGATAATCAATAATTGGCCAATATTAAAATCCTATGCTATTTTGTCTAAATTAATTAAAAATAAAAACACTAAAAACTGCTTGTTTTCAAACATTTTCATTAACAGAAACTGGGAATATTGTTTTGTTTAATCGATGATTGATATATTTAATGGAAGTTTTAAAAACTGTGTTCTTCAATTAAAAACAACAGCTAGTGTGTAGGAAAAGTATCTTTAATATTTATATATTTTTGTATTTTATTATTTACGATTATTTATTATATATCGTCCACTTGGAATTATAAGGTTCTACCTGACATTTTTGTCAAAATTGAGTTATTCACATATTCATATTCTTATTTACAACTTATTTACATTATGTGATGTTTCTTTTTTTAAGTTGAGTACATTTTGGTACTTTTTTTTAGAAAACAAAAAGGTTCTATCTACAAAGTCGGTGAAGAGAGGACTAAATAATTTCACAAAACGCGATGTTTATTAGAAACCTCATGCTGGACTATTTTATTTATGATCTTGTCAACGACAGCAGCCCAAATTCCAGGGAATTACAGTCTTTTTGTGTGTTTTGCTGTATCTGTTGCTGAGGAGTTATTGTCAGTTAGACACCACGCTAACGTTAGCCAGCAGCGCTATTAAGAGGATAGGTTCGGGTTTTGTAGTCTATTTGCTTATTTCCAGTCATGTCATTGTCATACGAGGGAAAGTTATGTATATATTAGGTTATGTTTTAACCTTGATCCATCCTGTGTACTTGAATTGAGCTGTATAGCTATAAAGCTATGGCATACTGGATTAAAGTGTATACCAGATTAAGTGAGATGAAACGCAACTAGTTGTTGCATAGTTTAAATCATTTAAACATGTTAAATGTGAAATATTTTAATTATATACAGTCAGTGAAACATTTTTCAATGTTTATTAAACTTTGTTAAACACCTTTGATGAAGCATTGTTTGTTTTCTTACAGTTTTTTAGTCTTAAAATGTCTTATATTTTACAATATGAAGCGTTAAAGGTCAAATAGTCAATAATTTTATTGATGAGGTCTTAATTACAACAATAAATGTTAGCATGTTATTTCAGCCATACTGATGTCTAGAGAGAAAGCCATTTTCCTGTCCCACTTTCTGTGGAATAAAGTCCTGTCAGATGTGTTACAGTAGCTGCTTTCTGTCTAAACTAAAGGATACTTGAACTTAAATGTGTTAAATTACCCATCATATTCATACCTAAATTTAACATCTGCACTGGACAAAATATTTAGCACTGCCTTTCATGCTTAACTTAACAAAAAAAGAAAAATTCATTAAAAATATGAAATAAATGTCATAAAAAACATTAAATTTAACATTCTCATGCATGTCAACACATTGTTACAACACTAGTTTTATGTTTTAAAACAAATTATAAGCAAACTGTTTGTGTTTCTTGAAAATTATTGCTTCAATTAATCTTTTGGCAGATACAACTTTATAATTTTAAGCGAAAAGTGTTTTTTTCTTTTAGAATTAGAAGGTTCTATCTGCGTTTGACCCGTTCCAAAAATTCCCATTTACAAATTTGAGAGGATTTTGATATTGTATATTTGGAATACATTTAGGGTCCCTGTCATTTTCATGTTTGAAAGAAATTTGTCCCCCACATAGTTTTTGCTATATGGAATGCAAAAACTTTGAAGCACAATATCTCAAAACTGGTCAGAACGCAGATAGAACCTTCCAAGAATAATTCCAAGAGGACGATATGACATCAATACAGCCTGAAGCCGACTGGTCCATTGTTTGTTTTGGGAAAAAGAAGTGCCTCTAAAGAAAGAGAAAGGTGGTTAAAGGCACAATATGTAAAGTTTTTTTTTATTAAAATATCCAAAAACCACTAGAACAGTGTTATATATTTTGTTGACTTGTGTACTTACATTATCCCAAATGTTTCCAAGAATGTCTAAATCCAGACAAATAAGCAATTTCAAGTTCAAATTCGTCAAGTGGGTGAGAGAAGTTTATTTGGACAGACCCTCGACCTCTCGATTTTGACTGAGGGAGCGAGTCTACTCATATATACACTTCAGGCAGATCCATAGACCACAATGCAACATGATTGTGACGTCACACTGGTCACAGTAGATCGCACTTAACCCTTCAAAACTCTAGTGTAGTGTTTCTCAACGGGGGCATTCAGAGAACAATGGGGGGTGTTGGAAGCAAGATTTTTGAAAATTTCGGTCGTTCAGGTGTTCTTGGGGGGTGTTCACGAGTTTACACCAAAGATCCAGGCAAGACAAGATTAAACTTGTAATTACTTGCAAAAGAATGGCCTACAACATACTAAGATCTGCCAGTTCAATGCGACATGTTGGCTATGTATCGTTTCTTTTGCAACTACTTATTATTTCAGTCATAGACCAGCGCTCAAGCTCTGACTAGAATCCAGCGCTGACAAGAATCAGCATTCACGTGCACAAAAATGTTTCTCGCGCTGACAACAATCCGGTGGTCCAACAATCCAACGTTAGTTCGTAGCAGAGGAATGGAAAGTTGACAAGCCATTAAAAAAGTATTGACTTAAGAACCACTTATATTTTCAAATATTTACAATAAATCATGTTTCCATTCACTCAGGTGATGAATGAATTAAACTAAATAATGTCAAAATTATCAAAGAAATTCAATACGCAGACGCAGATTATCTTGAGTTTTGCGTTCAAATGCGCGTTAAGGTGATGGAAACAATTTATTAGCATACTCATGGTGTGTTGTGACCATTTGTGCGTAAAACACCATGGCATTATGCATTAGGCCCAACAAAGTCTGACAAACACAGCCCTCGACAATTCAGATGTTTAAACCCGTAGTCATTTTGCGCGCACGTAAGTGTTTAATCATCCGTATTTCATCAGTTCTTCTGCGTCTCCTCATAGGATTTTAATAAAATGATGTCCAACAACACATAGGCTAGCTCTCTCTGAAGTCTCAATCACAAGTTCCCTTCAAGATATAATGCGAAGCATCCGACTTGCACGCTTAAGTCTCAGAAAATATCGTCATCGAAGTTTATATACAACATTAAGTTTATATGTATTCTTTATATCACAGGTTTTCAAACCCTGTCACGAATTAAAAAAAATGGGTTGACAGGATAGTTTGTGATAGTTAGTAGTCTATATTAAAAATAAAATTAAAATAACAAAATTAGTTTTCATAAAATAATAGTTAAAAATGAATAAATATGCCAAATATATTTGACTTAACTGATTAACAAAGCGAAAGAAAAAACTCAAATGACAAATAGTAGCCTATATGCTGCTGAGTTTGATTCATTTTTGTGAAGTGCGGCGCTCCACAAACAAGCTCACGGAAAGGAAACTGAGATGACAAAAAGCGCATCCTGTTTTCTTTATTTTGCAAAAGCACAATGTTCTGTTTTTAGTGTTGAGTGTACACAAATAAAAGTAAACTTTGCAGTATCGAATCATGTCCTACTCATATCTGTGAATTACAGAGTATTTAAGTTGTTTCTGCTGGTATAAGGAATCAGTTGAAGTGATCGCGCCGGCGCCTCGCGTGCGCACACAACATATTCTTGCATTGCAAACTTGACATCGCAGCCTGTTCATTATGAAAATAAAATACAGTCATCCAAACATATAAAAAGTTACACTGCTCATTTTAAATACTCCGTGGTGTACTCCAGCTGCTGAAACTGGTACTGCCAAACACATTTTTTAAGAGACCTGGATAATGGATAGGGGGCGCTGGACCAAAAAAGGTTGAGAACCACTGCTCTAGTGTATAATATTGGAGTTATTTTGACATTTAACCACATAATACTTAAGCTGGCTGTTTTTTTTTTGTTTTTTTTTACATAGTTATAGTTTGTTGTATTGTTATTTTCATTTGTGTAATTTTCTCTAACAGCTCAAGCATACATACAGGCCTATAGTATGGTGCATAAAAAACTGTAAATATTAAATCAGCTCCATAGTGGATTACAAGTGATCCAGGGCTTAGTGTGTTTTATTTAAACCCATTAGGGTTCCGCTAGTAGTGGGCGTTCTTGCAACGTAAGCAATGACGTACATCTGAGTGAATGAGACGGAGGGAAGTTAGTGAGGGAAGACCATAAAAAAATTGGACTTAAACTCAGCCCAGTCTTTGTTTATTGACAAGCCTATGAATGAGCTACTGTGGTGCAGTGAGCAAAATTTTTTCTAGTGATTTTTTTCGGGTATAGTGTGGATACTCTTTGTGTGTATTTTGTCATCTTTAATTTACCATTTTGGTTTGAACTATTGGGACTGTGTTTTTGGATTTTGCACATCGTCACATGTAGACTCTCTGTAAATTAGGTTTGTTAAAAAAAATGTGACAATACCAGCATTTCCTCCCTAGCATTTTGAGCACTGTTAAACGGATTCGTAAACACCTCTGATTGGCCATTGTGTTCACACGCTCAACAGATATGTCTGTGATTGGCTATAATGATCAACACTTTAAAAACATGTTGTAAATTTAAATCTTTGACACTCTTTAGCGAGTGCTTACACAGATACACACAGGAGTGTTTTAAAGGAGGCATCTATCAGCGGATCCCTAATATATCCGCTGATAGATGCCTGCTTTAAAACGCTCCTGTGTGTATTTTGAAGTGTTGTTTTTGAAGTGTTGATCATTGTAGCCAATCACAGGCATATCTGTTGAGCGTGTGAACTCAGTGGCCAATCAGAGGTGTTTAAGAATCCGCTCAACAGCACTCAAAGCGCTAGAGGGAAATGCTGGTATCGTTACATTTTTAAAATTTCAGTACCGACTTGGTACTGAAGTCAGTACTTTTGACACCCCCACTGTAAATAAATACCAGCATTGCACTAACATGCGACTGCGAGTGAGCCATCATTTTATTTGATTTCCCACATCTCTTAGTGGATTCTAGTGGGCCCAGCAATATATTAATATATTAATAATAATGTAATTAATTTAAATACCTTTTTTAAATACGTTTTTTGAGCCCCCTTAGTTGAGAACCTCTGCAAATGAAAAATCTCTAGAATTGGCCAACATATGATATATTGTGCACCCCAGCCGGTCATTATGGCACAATAATAAACATATTCAGGGTGATCAAGGAATAATCCTGCTTTACACGTCTGGGTTTATGTTGCGATGGCAGAGAGTAAGTTATCTGTTCTCATTGATGAACTCTGTGTGCTCTTGGGAAAGTCCTGCAAGTGTGAAAATTCATTTGGGTTATTTATAGGACTCTGTCTGTCACCTAAAAATAAACTTAAACAAAAGCATAACTGACAACTACACTTCTGTAGGTGACCAGTTTTCCACCGCCTCTAATTCTGAATGCACACAGCTATCTATCAGCACTTCACTGTGTATGTCTCTCCTGAATTTGTGATATGCGTATGACATGAGTGCGTATGGATTACTGCCCCTCTGTGTGTGTTTGTTGGCTCATCTCCATGGGATTCTGGCTGGAATGATCAAGCATGCTAATATATCTAGATATGGGAAAGAAAGTCTTCATCTCATTCCCAGAATCCTCTAGAACAGACATGATGTCATAGTTGTAGTTCCAGCACTAGCTGAGGGTCAAAGGTCGACTGTAGATTATGTCTACTGTATCTGTGGAGGCATGAAAGAAGGATAAGAAAATAGTAGAGGATGAAAGAGTGAAAGAGGGAGGGAGAGAGAGGTGGAGCGACAGAGATGGAAAGGGTGGGAGAGCAGGGAGGGAGAGATACAGGCAGGGAAAATGTCCCAGATTCCCATGGTGTTTATTAGAGAGTGAAACCAAGAGTCGATCGACTGCAGTCAGATGTGTAACTGACAAGACGGTGAACAGAGAGACAAATTCAATTAGAGGATATTTACTAGCGAGCAACAGGATTCTGGGAAACTTGACTAAAGAGGACGTCCAGGTTGTTTGGTATCTTCTAAAGGGCTAAATACTGAAGAAACGGGAGAAGTTTGTTTCCCGAGGGCCTGCTTGGACAGTGTATGGACGTGACTGAGAGAGATGTACTTGTACAAAGCCACTTGTCCTGATATCCCCACTCCAAAGCAGAAGGGTGGGCAGAAGGAGAGGGGTCAGAGCCGCTGCGGCAAGCAGAGCACTGGAGGGAAACCTTATCCTCCTCTCGTCTGCCTGCGTTCCAACTCTCAGGTAGAACTAAAACATCTGGAGGAGTTCCTCAACGTACACACACTCTCATTACAGGATTCTGTCCGAGCCAGGACTGGCATGGCCTACAGGTACACACTGAGTAAAGCGCAAAGAGACCTGTACATACACATTAAATCCATTCATTTGATGCCATTTCATAGATTTTCTCATTCTGTGTTTGTGTTCGGAATACTTGTTACTTGTCTTTTGAATTCATTTTAAAGATCTCTTTGACAGTTGTTAGTAAATTAACTTATCAAAAGCAAAGAAGTACTGAGAGTGGGAGGAAAGTGTCTTTTAAAACTCCCGTGACGTGCTGTTCCTCTTTTCGCCCACATGTGGTTATATATTGTGTTCTCTTCTGAGTGACGTTGCCAGATACCAGAGGAGGAGGAAGATGTTTCCATTGTTCTCATTTGTGCTCATTACCGTTCTGCACGTTTTTTTGTGATCATCCACAGGGAAATCAGGAACACTGGTTGCCCCAAGTCAAAAGCTCTGATTTCTACTGGTAATTTATTCATTTAGCGGGAGCTTTTATCCAAAGTGACTTACAAAAGAAGAATGGTGCAACAAAAGAGATTCATCCTAGGAGACAGTAACTTATGATGTGCAAAATAAAGTTACAGAATCGCTCCAAAAACTACAAACATTTCTGTAGATCAGGGCTTGACATTAACACCTGCCAAATGCGGGTGGATTTCAGCAGTGGCGTGTAATGCAGTCACTTTGGCAGGCTAAATTTTATATATAATATATATAAAAAAAATTCAATTGTAGTCTTTTAAAAAGGCATCTGAAAAAACAATAAATTGAGTGCAATGTAGTGTTTTCGATACATATGGATACTCAAATATCGCTTCCAATACTCATTTTGCCCAGACACTAAAAAAACGCTGGGTTAAAAACAACCCAATTTGGGTTATTTGGCAACGCAGCGCTGGGTAAGTATTGGACAGAACACATGCTGGGTTGTTTTTACCCAGCTTGCTGGGTTTTATACATGAACCCATTTGCTGGGTTGTTTTTTAATCAGTGCTGGGTCAGTCAATTTGATATTGGTTTTTAATTTTAAATAATAAAAATCTCTCTATACATATAGGACAGGAACATATACAGGATTTTTTATTCATTGGCAAGTCAGTGTTTTACAATCATAAAATACTCCAAAACATTTAGTAAATGTTTTAGGACGTGACAGGAGCAGAAACAGCCAATGGGAATCTGTGGAAATAAATCTGGTATCAGTAGGCTCTTCTAATTCATTAAATGACAATCTTATATTTTCATTTTTGAAAAGTTACATAAAAAAACAGTGTTACCTTGTGCCAGGCATTTGAGTTTCAACCGTCAAACGCATGGCGTGACCACAGTTGCGACGCGAGCGCACTAGATCAATATCGCTCCTATTATAGTCACTGGAGTGCACTGCAACTTTGTTACATATTATCGGCTTGCCATAACATATGACAGTGGTGTCGCGTCATATTTCAGCCCTGGTCGCGCATTCATTTGATGGCGCGTCGTTCGCTTTGAGTGTAGATCTGGTGTATGCTGCGTTTGTAGAATGCTAGCGTTCCAAGCAGACTGTGGCGTACATGTAAACAAAAAAAGGTAAAATGTGAGACTACAGACGTTTTCCTCTTTGTACAGTAATAATTTGATAGGAAAACAATGTAATACAAACCTTAATTTCATTTCAGAGTGACCCAGCACATGGGTAAAAATAACCCAATAAAATTACCCAGCAGGTTAAACCCAGCATTTGGGTTAAAAAAACAACCCAGCATTTTTTAGGGTGAGATACGCAATATCAGTTGCGCGTTCTCTCTCCCTCATCTCTCCGACAGAGAGTTGATACACAGACCCGCCTCCCCTCACTCACTTGTTTCATTTGCTCTGAATGAATATTGTTGGTATTACAGGGCTTGAATTTCGGTGTGGGATTGCACAAATTGCGCAGCATTTTACTCATTCCTGCAGATCTTGTGCTCACGCTCAAAGTGCGCGTGCATAAAGCTGCTTCTCAGTAATAACTTTTGTTTTCTCTGCTCATTGTGCTTAAACAGTCAATTACACACAAAATAATGTGTGTCAAAATTGGAGAGTATTCATGTAAAGTTAGTTATGCTTTGAGTTAAGAAAGAAAAAAACGCATGTGTAACAGTATAATGGATCCGTGCGTCAGGCCTTAAAGTGACAGCAGCCTAATATCAGGCTGCCAAATTAGATAATATTAAAGTCCCTCTGTAGTCCATAATTGTATCCCTTAAAACTCGTCTTTGATCAGCAAAATGACGTTTAAACGCTTTCCTGTTAAAAAAACTTCTTAATTTCTTCAAAATAGCTTGTATGTAACTCTACACCCTTGCCTCAATTAGTATACGCGGTTCTATGAATATGCAAGTTAGCTCCGCCTCCACTCACTCACACAAGCTCGGAGATCTACTTGCTGATGATCACACGTTGACATGATTGGTTACAAGGTAGTCTGTGACGTCAGCAACACCAGCGATTTCTAATTTTTGTCTTTGGTAACTACATTTTAAAGGACAAAATACTCAGCAATGGTGTTGACTGATGAATTTGCACATGGTTTGTATTAAAGCATATTAAAAACACCACATAGACATATAAACAACATTAAAAACTTGATTTTCATCACAGGGGGACTTAAAAAAATATCTGTATGGCAGTTTTCCCCCATGGTATTGATGTCAAAATTGTGGCCAGTGAAAATGCAGAGTGGCTAGTAACTTTGGAAAATGTGGCTGGTGAGCAGAAAAGTTAATGTCAAGCCCTGCTGCACAAATCTGCGTTAACAACTGTTTTTGTAATGTGGTCCCTGTCAAACGTCAAAATGTTCCTGGCTGACCTGGATGGTGTTAGAGCTAGCTAGATGGACAACGACAAAGGATTTACACTAGCTTTTATTAGGTTATTCATTTATTAGTGGTTTGCTTTGTGGTTTTGCCTGTCTATCACAGTGTGTCCTGTGTGGGGTGTATTCGGGGAAGAGGTCCCCATGGGTCACAGTGCTGGAAAACCAGTGACATCATGAGGCAGTTTTGTCACGCACGTGTTTCGGACAAACAGACAATATAAAACATGGTGGTTTGTATTGGACTTCAAAGACTGAAGTTGGTACTCTAGGTTGGAAGTGGGCATATGGTCAGAGTCGCTGTCAAGTAAGACTCTGACATAACAGGGCTGCTCTACTTTCAAATAACATATGGTGTCTTAACAGGGCTGGAGGGCGTATTGGTTCAGCAACAGTGTTACTGGAGTGGACTTAAAACTGTCTATTGCACTCTTTTGAGCCACATGAAGGTCATTTATCGAAACTCGCTTTCTCTCTTTCTACTACACACACATAAGCATGGGCACATAAGTGTATCCACAATAAAGAGCGCATTCTTTGAATTCATGTTGGTTTTAAAGAAAAGTTTACATTTAAAGTGTCATGTGGTGTAACCAGTAAGTAAAAATGTATTGTAATTCCTTACACCTTGAATACATGTGAGTGTGCACATTAATTATTATTTAAGATTTTTTTTAATGGTTTAAATTTTTCAAATCAAATATTAATTATTAATAGATAAATATCATTATGTTTTTAGGAGTTGCACCATATGACATTTTACATGATATATAAGTGTCCACGATAAAGAAAAGGAAAAATCCTTAAAAAATGTAGCTCAATGTGCCCAAAAAAAGTTTACTCTTTGTATTCATATTGGTTTCATAGAAACGTTTACATTTATTTTGGTGTAACCATTAAGTAAAAATGAATAATAAGAAAAAAAATTCCTTACACCTTGAATACTCATGAATGTACACGTTAATTATTATTATTATTTTTTCTTAAATGGTTTTAATTTTCTTGTTTTCAAAACAAATATAATTAATTAATAATACATAAATAACATTACATTTTAGCAGTTGCACCATATGACATTTTACATGATATATAAGAGTGTCCACAATAAAGAAAATGAAAAATCTTTTAAAAATAAAGCTTAGAAATTTGACAAGTTCTTTGACTGTACTCTTTGCATTCATGTTTACATTTGAAGTGTCATGTGGTGTAACCAGCAAGTAAAAATTATTTTTTCCTTACACCTTTCAAATGTTTTTAATCTTTTTTTTTTTTTTTTTTAAAAAACCAAATATTAATTATTAGTTCATAAATATCACTACTTTTTTTAGTAGTTGCACCACATTTTTCAAATGATATATAAGCGTCCATGATAAGGAGTTTTAAAAATCCAGCTTAATGTGCTAAAAAAAAAAAATTACTCTTTGTATTCATATTGGTTTCATAGAAACGTTTACGTTTATTTTGGTGTAACACAATGTAACATTTTTCTTAAAACTTCAATACATGTATGCACATCTTAATCAAAAATATTTTAAATAAAAAGTTAGAAATATTAACAAGCTGTGAAAAGGTAATAAAATATTATGCAAAACTACTTAACCAGGTTGTATTTTCAAGAATTTAATTCTTTTGAATCTTCATTGTGATATCAGTATAGTTGCATCACCCTGACATTTTTTAAAATTAAAATCTCTTTGATATTTTTGGTGTGGCATTAATTCAGAAATTAACAAACGTGTTCATCATACAAGAGGTGTATTCGAGTTATAATACGTATGAATTGAATTTCTTATGTATATTTGAATAAATTAATAGAAAGGAAAGAAAAAAATGAGGGCCATCTCCTCCCATTTTGTGGCTTGTGACAACAAGGGTTACATCCAGGCCACAGGAACATCATGACCTGTCAGTCAGCGTTGTTAACAACTGACCTCAAACCCAATAATTCCACTGACCTCATCCCATTGCACTGTAAAAATTGCACGTCAATGCCTGGAAACAGTTTCATAGGGAGGTCACAGTGCACTTCGAGGCATCTCAGATCCACAACACTAACAGAAAATGAGGCATTTGCAATCCTCGCAGCTGCCAAGTGCAGTGATTTACGTCCAAATGCCTGTGGAAAAACTTTTACAGGACATAACCATAACATCTACTACATGTTGTACATTTATGGACCAGCGTGGTGTTGTTATATACACTTTTATGGACAAGTAATGCTGATGATTAATATCTGTTTGTCAGCTGAGGGAATGCATTGCATAATATTGACTGGAAAGAACTTTGGGGCATAATCTATTTGATCTATTTTCTGTCATCACGTTCTTTGTTCATTTAATTATGACTCTGAATTCTGCTCAGGGCATTGGGTTGTTGTTATGGTTCTGACTGGTCAGTCTAGAAGACATATGGTGGGATGTTGTTTTTTGAGTTTTACTACACTGTGTCCTTAAATAAAGTAAACTTGTCTGGTTTCATTTTCACCAAGAAATCAACTCTACCAAATAAACCCACTCTCAATTGTTTTGTTTTCCAGTGTCAATGCTTTAGCTTATTCTGTCACTTTTAGAGTTTGAAGATTTGATTATATTTCTCTTACTGTGTCTTTCCTCATAATGCCTTCGCCGTGTGCATTCACACAAACAGAAACAAGAGAAATGGCCTTATATAACCTCTCTCCGCCTCCTCCACAGGTTAAATTTCCTCCTGGTCTTGCACGTTCCTTTAAGATTCTTTACCATGACCTCAACACAAATGGCTTTAAATGGGCCAGTTTCGAAATCACCAAGAAAGTGCCAGTCACTGATCATTTATTCATCCTGGAAAGCTGATAAATGATTGAGGAACGATCACCAGGTGTCCCCATTAAATACTTAATTGCCTTCGCAATTAGATAAGGGATAAACCTGTGACACTGCGTCACTGTGCGTCCCTGTGTCTCATACGGGCCTGAAGGGAGAGGCAGGGTCACGTAGATAGAGCCGTATCAGTCCCACCACGTTCAATCAAGACAGATCAAAACACACTTCTAGTTTTGACTGATTAGTAGGGGTG
The DNA here is from genome assembly GCA_037101425.1 of Elopichthys bambusa. NCBI lineage: Eukaryota > Metazoa > Chordata > Actinopteri > Cypriniformes > Xenocyprididae > Elopichthys > Elopichthys bambusa. Next base: position 32,247,267 of record CM074441.1, on the reverse strand, counting down.
TGACGAGACGGCTCATGAGATTTTTACACAGTATTTTTAAGAAATCCTCAATGACGAAATACATGACTAGAAAAATTGTCTGCAGGTGCATTTGAAATGTTTTAACTAATCATCTTGTAATGAATGCCATTTCAAATCTGCTGTCTGAGTATGAATTATCATATGCAGTAAAAGACAACAATACTTGATGCAAAAAGAGACCAATTTTTTCTTCAAGCATGATACAGAGCTAAGAGATGGTTACAACTACACAGCCCAGCCTAAGATAGCTTTCATATGGGGAGATATTTGCATGCATCACTTTCAAAATGCGAGGTATTGAAATCACGTTTGAATGCGCGCTTGCGTTTTACTTTCGTGATTGCGCATATTCTGTGATTAGGGAGAAGCGGTGATGAGTGCAAATTATAAGACATTTGTCAGATGCTTAGACTCAGTTGTGCAGCGAATCCTCCGCTATGGTCTTGTCAGTCATCTCGTTACTTACTTTCATCACGTGATCAGTGAACTCTGATTCCTGCTGCACTATATATGACTATGCAGCTTGTGTTGGATGAAGTGATGGTTATCCAGCTGGATTAAATGCTTTTTATTTCTATAAAAAGCAAAATGACAGTGGAGGCATAATGTAAATGTAGCAGCGGCATATTCTATCCTAATTTTACCGCCACACTCCGCTTTTCACCTCGACGAGTAATCTCGTCACATTTTAATCTCGTCACACCCCTACTGATTAGCAGTGCTTTGTCAGAATGAATGATTAATGAAATATTTCACCTTAAAAGGTGAGGTCTGCAATGTATGCGCCTCTATCAGCACCAAACTGAATTGTAAAAATAATCTAAACACTTTTCCCCAACCCTCCCCGCACATCTTCCATTGTCACGGCCAAACTCATGCCATTGGTTAGGCCAGAAGTTTACATGTTGGGCCGCTCAAGCAAACAGAGCCACGGGTTGTGTTTGAAAATGAAGGCAGCTGTCCGGCTGCCTCGCTGCCCAGACAGACAATTAATTAACTGGCAGCGTTTAAAGGCACCATTTAAGGGAACTGATTTCAAACTGCCTCGCAAGCCACCATAATGTCACCCCTAATGATCTAAAACAAATTCAAGTGAGGATTTGGAACTATCCAAGTGAATATTTAATGACTGCAGCGCTTATTCCCCTCTAGAAAGTCAGATTCATTGTATTTGAATGTAGCTTTAATGACTTCCTCTGTATACTGCATGAGAAAGCTATATAGTTGACTCTAAACATTAAAGTAAGATAAGAGAATATATAATGTATATATTTAGTAGCTTTTACACATCAAGTAACATTTATACATTTAAAATTGTATGCTAAAAAATATACATCTATAAAGTTGTCCTCGCAGGCTGCGCACAATCAGTCCAATTCACAAACAAATGTCTTCTCTAAAAAGTAATTCAGGGGATCTGTTACCCCAACTTAAATAATTGCATGGTTGTAAGTTAAAAATTCTAATTTATTGTTTTAGTTAAACCTTTTCAGTTGCAAACATTATTTTGTAGAGTTCTCTTGACATAGTAATGTTGGTTGTTACTTCAACTTAATATCGTCTGTAATTTAAACTCAAATTTCTGCAGTAATTAAAAAAATAGGTTGCAGTAACTTAATGAAATTGTGTTGATAACTTCGGAAATTGGGCAGTGGATTTCTAGTTCCTGCATGCTTTGCGTAGGAGAATAAATGTTAAAATTAAGTGTTAATTTATTAGTTTTTAGTGAAGGGAAAGACCTGTTAGTGTGTAATGCTGTTATGTTTGACATTTAAAAGAGTTTCTGTAATGTTGAAGTTTTTGTGGTTACCATTGTGCTGAAGAGTACATACATGAAGGTAAACACTACATTGACTCTATGCACTAATGCCAGTGACAAGTAATATCTTACTTGTTCATTAAATATACATGTTAAATAACTTATGTTAGCATGTGCTGTTATAGCTGTTGTTTTGAACTGAAATAGATAAGAATATTTGGTTTCAGGGCTACAACTCTTGTAGTTTTGAGTAATCAACTTAAAAATTTGAGTTTATGCTACAGTTTATGCTGTGTATCACAAGTTGGGTTGAAAATGGATGACAAACCCAGCGATTGGGTTGTTTTAACCCATTGGTTGGGTTAAATGTTTAACCAACATGCTGGGCAGTTTTATTTAACTCAACTATTGTTTAAAAGCTACTATATAGCTGGCTTAAAATGAAATCAAAAATTAAAAATCAGACACATAATTACTAGAGGTAACAGGTGAACATTTATTAATAAGCAATTTAATAAATGTATATTTTTTTTTATTTTTTTTTTATTAAACGTATTAATAAATATTCATTTATTAAACATATTAATAAATATTCATTTATTAAACATATTAATAAATGTTAATTTCCAACATACTTTGGGTTCATTTTAAGCAAGCAGTACAGTCATTTTTAAAGAATACTTGAGTTAAATAAAACTACCCAGCAGGTTGGGCAAACATTTAACCCAATCGCTGGGTTAAAACAACGCAATTGCTGGGTTTGTCCATTTTCAACCCAACTTGAGTTGTTTTTAACCCAGCATTTTTTAGAGTGTAGTTTCCAAACAAATATTAAGCAGCACAACTGTTTTCAACATTGATAATAATAATAATAATAACAATAATAAATGTTTTTTGAGCAGCAAATCAGCATATTAATGATTTCTGAAGGATCATGTGACACTGAAGACTGGAGTAATGAATTGTACTGTATGTGTATGAGTATTCACTCTTATATCCACACTGTTTAGCCTGAATGAAGCACTGTGAAGGATCTTGTATTAAGAACTATTAAACGTGATTAGATAGCACTGTGTTTGTCCACTAACAATGCTAACTAGATGTTACTCAGTATGAATGTCTGCCAGTGATGTGATCATGGCATCGGGTTTTAAACACGATCAATAATGCAGCCGTCAGTTTCAGATCACATATCTCTGTGTCTCTCTCTCTATGACTTTCCTCTCTCACACTCTCTCTCCTGCTCCATGACTTTATGGGAATAGTCCCTTCCCTTATTTACATAACCTCTGCCACATAAACACCAAAGCAGATGCACAGACGTTATGTAATTCAACAAGGATTGGATGCGTATTGAGGCTAGAGTTTCCCTGTTAAAGATCTCTGTGTTCGTGGTATTCACAATCACCTGCTTTGTAGCTCATTACTATTGCAAAGTTATTAAAGCTTTCTGTCGCTGTTTTGACATTTAAACCTCAGTCAGACCAATGATGTGTGTGGTGTGCTCTTTAATTATTAACCAAACCGTCTGACCATCTCATGGTAACTGAGATGTTCACACACCCATGACAGGTTCACCTCAGGCAAAGACAGATCCTTCAGAGACCTGGTGTCAGCATTCAATGGTTTATAAGTGAAACAGACTTTGGTTTGAACAAACTGAGAGAGACAGCTGCTAGAACCCCCCCCCCCCCCATCCCCCCCCCCCCCCCCCCCCCCCCAACCCCTTTTCAACATCTATAAAAAGCAATTAATCTTCATAGAGACTCATTAGGAGGTGTCTTAGTGAGCAGATGGATACTGATGGAGGGATTGGTGGTAACAGTATCTTTTCTTCTACTTGGGCGGTGATGGCTGTGTGTAGATGTGTGTTATGGCAAACACTGCTGTTAGTAAACTTGAGCTCATAAAAGAGTGCAGTTATAACTGTTCACCAACAGGGGGCGATATAACTCTTAGTAGTCATGGTTTACTTGGTAGGGTTTACTTGTGTGTACACTAGTGATTTGAGTTCTCACAATTAAATTGGGAATGCATCTCATCAGACTGTTAGAAATGACTTTTTATTGCACTAAATGGGTTTATATTTGAACTTTTGTAATGCACCAATTTACAACAGCAAAATATAACACAATTGTGATTTAATTCTCAATGATTTATAAAGAGTTGTAGAGTTGCAGATGCATTTTAAATATAGTTTTTCACCCATTCCACCATTCAAAATTTAGTCTCTTCTGCTCATCAAGGCTGCATTTATTTGATCAAAAAGTACAGTAAAAACAGTAATAATGTAAAATGTATTACATTTTTAAATAACTATTTTCAAATGTCATGACAAAGCTTAATTTTCAGCACAAGTCTTCAGTGTCACATGATTCTTCAGAAATCATTCTAATATGCTGATTTTATGCTCAAGAGACATTTCCGATTATTCTTATCAATGTTGAAAAATTAATTAATACTTTTGTGAAACCCATTATACACTTTTTTTCTAGGATTAAACTTTCCTTGATAGAAATTTTAAAAGAACAGCATTTTTATTAAATAGAAATATTTTGTAGGATTTTAAATGATTGATTTGAAGGCACAATATGTAGTTTTCACCACTAGAGGTCGCTTATTCAGGCTTGATGACGCCTTGATTTCGCGGATTCATGTGAGGTGTTGTCTTCAAGTCTACAGCCGGTGGAAAAGAATCAGAAGGGACTCTGGAATAAATCATATTCATGGATGAGCTAATGTATTAAAGATTAACATTACTGTAGTATGAAGCAGGGTGTGGCTGAAAGCTGTTGGAGCGGAACGAGGCCGCTGGAGCGATTGCTAATGAGAGATGAGCGCGACACACGGCTCGAGAGCAGCAAAGCTTTTATTATGCCGCAGACGAGCGTTTCTGCTTCTTCCGGTCAAGCATATATGGGGTAAAGCAGCTCTGTTTATATCATATTAGATACATTTGGGTGTTGAAAGTTGTAATAATGCTATAATACTAGCATTCGCTTGTTGCACACTGCAGTAAGCTAGATCAATATTAGGCATAGTAAAACATACTTGCTATAAATCAAGAAAACAAGATTCAAACAATAAGACTTAGGGCCAGATTTACTAATAGCTTGCGCCAGCGCAAACCCTCTTTTGGTGTTAAAAAAAAAACTACTGTCAGGATTTACTAAAGACACGCAGTGCAAAATTAGCGCTGAAAAGGCGTGGAGTTTTTGCAGCAGACCTTATTGCATGTGCATTTTCTCTTTCAGAAGCAAAATTTATGGGAGGAGAGTATTTAAATGAATCACGCAAAGTGATTTACTAATGTTTGCGCTCGTCAACGCCCCAAAAAAGCATGTCTTAACCCATTTTGCGACATGGCTGCAGTTGTTGCTGCTAGGAGGAGACGCACGTGGTAGAAGGGAGAAAATATTTGTCACTTGTATTAATTTCTTTGGAATGCCACAGGAAGATGTTATCCGAACGTATCATTTGCCAAGCCATGTTGGCGCATATATATATATATGTCTGTATGTATGTGTGTGTATGTGTTTGTCAGATTACATGTAACAAGTTGCACCTGTGTCGACTCGCACCTGATGAGAGCATTAGCTCTTCTTATTTGTGACACACCGCTAATTTGCACTGCATTGCGTTGGTCATTATGTAAATGATTTGACTGCGTCTGTGTCCTTTAATTTGCGCGTCAGCATTAGATCACGAGCAAAACTTGGCGCAATTGCGCTCTCACGCTAATTTGCCCCGTTTAGTAAATCTGGACCTTACTGTGTTGAGCTAAACAGTTGCTCACCTGTCTAATAAAACACATAATATATTAAAGCGTCTTTGGTGTTTCCATGGTTTCTACAAAATAAAACTGAGGGTAACGTGGGTATGATGTCATTAATAGGCGACGCACGGACACGGTCCGTGTCCTGGTTAAAATTTCTCCAGATTTAAACATTCTTGGAAACATTTGGGATAATGTAAGTACACAAGTCAACAAAATATATAACATTGTTCTAATGGTTTTTGGATATTTGAATCCAAAAATCTTACATATTGTGCCTTTAATGCATCCTTGCTGTATAAACGTATTAATTTCTGGTAACACTTTATTTTAGTGTCCTTGTTACACATGTTACATGTAGTAATAACTATAAATTATGCATAATTACATGTAACTAACTCTAAACCAAACCCTAACCCTGTATTAAGTACATGTAGTTAATTGTTATCACTTATTACTTACATGTATGATTACATTTATATGGATGCACAGTTATTTGCGTCGCCGATAGTCAGATTTTTGAAACCATCAAAATACGAGATTAAAGAGCCCCTTTTTGACCAAAACACAAGAGATCCCCAGGTATATCAGTGCATTGGTCGCCCCAACTTTAAATACCATCATCCAATAACGCTCAAGTTCAGGTAAATGGTCTTGTTTATGCAGGTAGACACTGTGTAGCACTTCCAGTCAAGCACAGGACTCTCTGTCTCATCAGCCTTGTACTACACTTAACCTACTGTCCCATTAAATGTCTCAGCTTGTGTGTGTGTGAGACAGAGACTGTAGCTGTCAAGCCTGAGGGACAAGAGGAAGACAGAGGACAGATGAGAGCATTGCCTTTGAGAGCGCCTGCAGTATTTATGCTGCTGTGAGTCAGGCAGGGAGCGAGGGGAAATATGTATCGCCCACACACACACACACACACACACACACACAGAGCTACTTTATTCTGTCCCACTCTTCATTGCCGTGGCAACGTCACATTGAGCCCTTTCCATCCCCTTTGACAGCACAATCTGTTTCACCCACTCTCCTCTCGTTTCCTCTTTCTCTTTCTCTCGCTCTCTTTTCCTGTCTGTCAAACATGGACATGTCTTTGTTATTCTTTGTCTATACATTTGCATACATCCGTAGGTGTGTGTGTGTGTGTGTGTGTGTGTTTGACATAATAGTGTTATGTGTATGTGGTTGGTTCATTCAAACGCAGGTGTTTGAGGCAAACATCTGGATCACTTATCTTACAGATATCTCCTCCACTAAACATGTAAATATACGAACTGGAAATACTCATGTCCACTCATTACGTGCTTCAGATGGTATTATCTGTGCGTGTAAACATGTTGCCCTGCTCTCTGACCTCAGATTACACTTTTATAATGTAAATTCTGATTGGAAGAGCCACATTTGAAGCCATTACTAACCCATTATATGCACACCTGTGATCACTCTCTGTGTTACTATGTGCCAAGCTGCTATGTTGCTTGACAACTGTAAACAGCCTAGAATTAGACTAATTAACTATATTACGTTGTGGAATAATTACATGAATATTTGGATGTATTGAACTTTGCTGCCTCGTATCAAATGGCTGTTGACTATATTATAGCATATTAATTACATTATACATCATTAGCATATTTATTTGATCATTTATATATGCATATTTGCATTAAATACTTTATCTTAAAAAGTGTTTTTTGTTTTTATTTTTTAACAAGCTAGAAATTACACAATGAATACCTTTACTGTCAACTAATGCTCACTTAAGGTTAATCATTAAAAACACTAATAATTTAATATTTACATTTTTTAACACTGTTATGTAGCATATTTTAGTTTTTACTTTTAGTTCTTAGTATATATATATATATATATATTAGTGCTGTCAAACGATTAAAATTGCAATTAATCGAAAAAATTTATATACACAGAAACTATTTTTTGGATGCGATTAATCGTTTATAATCATCTGACAGCACTAAATTAGGACTGCACGATATATCGTTTTAGCATTGAAATTACGATGTTTGCATTCGCAGTAGTCACATCACCGGATGTGCGATGTCAAGTATAGGGATCGTTAATCCGTACGGACCAGATACCACTGATTCTCAGATTAATTGCAAAGTTTGACCATCATACAATGAAAGTAGATGGAGTGAAAAGTGTTAACTTTCTATTTTGGGTGAATGGGGATTAGTTGTGAGTGATATGGGTTTAAAAGTTCTGTATGTGTATGTGTGTGCTTAAGAATGTGTATTTGATATGAAATGTGTCCTGTCAGTGTGTTCTGTGTCACTGTAGTATTTGTAAAAAAACAACAAAAAAAAGTCTCTGTTGACGTGTGTACAATACGTTTCATCCATCAACAGCAAATGAAAAGGCAAACTGTGCACTTGATAGTAGACACATACACACACACACATACACACACAGGACAGTTTTGCCTCCGGTGATACACGGCTCATCTTCAGGCGTAATGTGCACATATACTCTCAAAGACACACTTGTCATTTGAAGCTGTCATTTATATTTCTTAATAAGTACTTGAGTTATGAGCAGGTATAGTCTGCATTAATATGATCCTATTCTCTCTGTTCAAACACACTCTCTCTCTGTCATTATTACTGCCATGTTTCTGTCACGCTCTGTTCTTTCCCCTCCTGACTTCCTCTCATTTAGACTCCATACAGATGAAGGTCACTAGAATGCCGCTATAGTTTTGTACATCGTCACAGACAGTTAGCGACTGAGTTCACTAGATCTGATGCTCTCAGTTCATCCGAAGGTGAACTTTTTCCACTTCATATCTGCTGTGTTGCGGATTCACAATATAAATCATAAGATTTCAAATTCTTTTAGAGAATATAGGTAGGTTTTTTTAAATGTGTTTGAAAGAAGTCTGCTCACCAAGGCTGAATTTATTTAATTAAAAATACAGTAATATTGTGAAATTATTATTACAATTTAAAATAACTGTTTTCTGTTTGAATATATTTGATAAAGTAATTTATTTCTGTGATCAAAGCTGAATTTTCAGCATCTTTACTCCAGTCTTCAGTGTCACATGATCCTTCAGAAATCATTCTAATAGTCCCTTTTCACATTTCCGGGTTTCTCAGAAGCGGACGTCGTGATACAGCAGTGTTTTCACATCTTTCAAAAAGAGGAAAAAAATAGAGAGCGATTGATAACGGCAGTCAGAAGAGAGAAAGATGTCATTTTTACTGTCACTCACACAGCCGCTGTATTAGAAACACCCTCACAGCAGCGTTAACTAGTTTTTTGTAATGTGATGCAAAGGTAATATAATACTAAGTACAGTGTTATAAATGTACATACATGTAAAAAAAAAAAAAAAAATGAAATTATAAAAAACGTTGGAAGAATTACGATGCTGGTGACTGTTAAAACGCGTCATCGCGGTCTATGAAAAGGGCCTATTATGATGATTTGCTGCTCAAAAAAACATTTCTTTTCATTATCAATGTTAAAAACAGTCGTGCTGCTTCAGATTTTGTGGAAATAAGACTTTCAGGATCCCTTGATGAATAGACCGCAGCATTTATTTGAAAAATAAAAGTCTTTACTGTCACTTTTGATCAATTTATTGTCCTTCCTGAATAAAAGTATAATTAAAAAAAAAAAATCTTAAAAATGCAGCATGAATAAAAGTAAAAATTTCAGTGTTACCTGTCCTTAGTTTTTAGTAATGAGAATATGTAATGCTATAAAAAGCATTTCTTTGCATTAACCACCAAATTTTCTAAGGTTTTCCCATGATTCTGGGATTATATATCCAAAAGTGAAATTTTTTCCCCTTTGGATATGGTTCTGATGGTATTGCTGCAGGTCTTGTTTTAAACCCTCCCATCTCTCTCTTTCTCTGTATTGTACAGTACAGTGTGTTTGCAGTAATTACACCCGTGAGATTGCTCAGTGAGATCACACACCTCTCGTTACACTGTCCCTCTGGCTCATTATCGCTGAAGCATGTGTGTGTGAGAGAAATGATGAGGCTGTGTTTATGTGGGATGCAGATGACAGGCTCTCTGAATGCTAACATGATGAGTGATTCACTCCAGTGTTCAGTGTGAAGAGGTCACGCTCTCGGAGCATCTGCCTGTTAGCTCTGGCCTCTTATGTCCGTTTAGTCTGTGGAAAAATGCAATTCTTTATGCATTCAGTTAGGGAGCGCACAAAACTTTCTTTCCTCTCTTTTTTTGTTATAATTGCTCAAACTTCAAGGCCATGATTATGCATTATTTTGCCTTTTTTATCTTGCAAACAAAACACTTCACACCACAATCACAGCTTTCTATGTGAATATATTGTAAAATGTAATTTATATCATGTGATCAAAGCAGAATTTTCAGCATCATTACTCCAGTCCACACATGATCCTTCAGAAATCATTCTAATATGCTGATTTCCTGCTCAAGAAACATTTCTGATTATTATTTATCAATCAGTGTTGAAAACAGTTGTGCTGCTTAATATCATAGTGGAAATTAATGCATTTTTTTCCTCCCAGAAAGTTAAAAAATACTGCAGTTATCCAAAAAATTAATATTTTGTAACATTATAAAAGTCTTTACTGTCACTTTTGATCAATTGAATGCATCCTTGCAGAATTAAAGTATTTATTTCTTAAAATAAATAAATGTTTTTGAACCCAAGCATTTGAACGGTACTGTACATCATATAACTGAAAGGCAAATATAACATTAATTTATATCAATCCGCTGTCACAGGGCAATTTTGCGTGTACTTGACTTGTGTTAGTATTTTGCTGTTGTCAGATTTATTCATGGCAGCCTCCAGCGATTCCATCAGTCTGTTTTTAATCATGTGCTACTACTGAATCTTGCCTAAGGAAACCGTGATCTTAAGTTCTAGTCCTAGTTTTGCCAAAACAGGCACAATACTTTCATAGGAAACGTGCATTGAATGTTTTGTTTGAATATCAGAGATTCAGGCTTTGGTTAATAGTAATCGTTTCATGTTGGCTACCTCTGTTTCACCCTCTGATGCATAAATTAATCTTTGTGTGTCATAAAAAATCTTTTTTTTTTAATGTTCTAATCAAAGCAAAATTGAATCATTCCTAAACATTTTTTTTAATGTATATGGTGCATTTAGGGAGAGAACATTTGTGCGATCATGATGGTGTTTTGTCTGTGTCACACCCTGTGTAACTCTGATTCATCATGTGGCTTTCAATTGTACCACCTGTATTATTATGGTGATTATCAGTATAGTAAAAAGCAGATTTGTTCAAGTAGTTCAAGTATAGGTAAATTAAAGGATTATTTTATTCCAGGATTTTTCTCCATATAGTGGACTTCACCAGTTACAAACCGGTTGAAGGTCTAAAAAAAAAAAAAAAAAAAATTATATACTTTTTAACCACAAATGCTCGTCTTGCACTGCTCTGATGCGCCACGCATTACGTAATCATGTTGGAAAGGTCACGCGTGACGTAGACAAAAGTACCGCGGTAGGGCGAAAAACTTCTTGTTGTTTTGTTTTTACTGTGACCTTTCCAACGTAAAATCCTGGAATGTTTTCCTCAAAAACCTTAATTTCTTTTCGACTGAAGAAAGAAAGACATGAACATCTTGGATGACATGGGGGTGAGTAAATCATCAGGAAATTTGAATTCTGAAGTGAACTAATCCTTTAACACTATATCTACAGAGTAAGTTGTAAAATATGCAGGCACCAATATGTAAAATCTCGAGTTTGTGTTGAATCCCTGATCCTGGTGGATATTTTGAAGAATGTCAGTAACCAAATTAGTCCCCATTGACTTCCATAGTATTAAAATAATATGGAATGTAAACTTCAGCATGTACATTAATAATACCTGAATAAAAGTCTTTTATATCTATATTCTATTTACTCTTTTTTTAATCAGTCTGGTTCACCTTGAATTGAAGATATGCTAGAGGTACGCTTTCATCTGTCACTTCAATTTATGTCGTCATAAAAAACATAATGGCGTATAAAGAGGCAGTCATATAGGATTATAAGATAAGGTCACCATAGTCATGGTGGTTTTAATGTAACATCACAGCCTCAGTGAGGGGACATGGCTCTTAAAGGTGAGTTCAGTGAAGTGGACAGCCACATCTGTATGGTCGCTAGTGAAAGTCAGATGTCCTCTCAGAGAGAAAGATTGTGTTTACAGAATCAATGACATTATAGAGCGAGTGGGTGAGAAACAGAGATAAAGAGAGAAATGGTCTCCGGGGAGAGATGATGAAGTTACACAAGGTCAAACAACAGGTAATTTAAGAAGCTCCCTAGGCGATGTGTTATCTATCTTTACAGGTCTTTCTGTTTGTCTGTGATCAAGTTTTATACATTTCTCACTTCTTTTCAATGCAGTTTGTGTGTGTGTGTGTGTGTTGCCAAGGAACTGATTCTGTTGCTCAGTGTTGATTGAAAGGGTTTGAGAAATAAGTAATATAGATTTGCTTAAGATAAATACACTCTCAGAAAAAATGGTACAAAAGTTGTCACTGAGGCAGTACCTTTCAAAGGGTACTTTAGGGGTAAAAAAAACATAGACGTGTACCTTTTGAAAGAGTGCCGCCCAGTGACAGTTTTTTTTTTTTTTTTTGACATTGTATAATAAGGATAAGATTTTTTTTTTTTTCTGCTCTGACAATATTTTCTCTGGCTCCACCACAAAAACTATACATTTTAAATTTTGTATAAATTTTGTATTTTTTATTTTATTTTATTTTATTTTATTTTATTTTATTTTATTTTATTTTATTTTATTTTATTTTATTTTATTTTATTTTATTATTTTTTATTTTATTTTATTTTATGGCCCCACCACAAAAATTACACTTTTTTATTTATGTTATTAATATGTATAAATTTAATTTTAATTTTATAGTTGTCTTTTAATATTTTATTTTATCATATTTTATTTTACATTTTTCTAAGAATATTTTCACTGGCCCCACCACAAAAATTATAATTTTTTTTTTTAGTATTAATATGAATTAATTTAATTTAATCTAATTTAATTTAATTTAACGCAATGTAATTTAATTTAATTTTTAATTCTATTTTTATTCTTATTTATTTTTAGTAGGTAGTCTTGTGTGTCATATAAGGACATCGAGGCATTTTACATCCATGTAAGACTAGATTTGTTTTAGTGCTTAATGAGGTGCCAGGAGTTTAAACATCTTAAGCTCTGTGAGTCTGAGTGAAATGCTAATCTGTAGTGCGCTGAAGAAGAATATTTGCCTTGCTGTAAGATTGCATAGAAATGGACTCCATTTCAGATAATTTTTCATGGAGTGTAATGTTCATGCATGTCCTAAGGCACAGAGTTTGTGCATAAACGGGTTAGGTGTTCATAGAGTGCTGTCAAGTGAGCATCTATCTGTCCTCCCACACTGTGGAGAGAGATTCTGCCTAGCCTTTGGGCTTTTCACCTCATTTTGCATCACAACAGGTTCAAAACATGCTCTTTCTCACACATAGTACACACAAAAGGCAAACAAAACCAAGGCATTGTGCCTTGATGTTTATGTTTGTTTGCATTGTTGTAAAGTTTTTGTGGTTGAATCTAATGTGGCAAAACTGTAGCAAATACAATCCATTCCTCTAGTGGGCAATATAGAGCGTGTTTATGTACAGCATATTTGCTGTGCACATTATAAGATCATCATGATCAATATTACCCACAATCAGTTGCTGTTTATGCAGTCAGGGTACACAGTGATCTCTGTTGATTTGGAAATGCAGAAAAGTCAATAGTGGCTCAGCCTTTGGTGTTACACCAGGAGTTTTTAATTATTCAAGCTTTAAAATATACTCAGTAATCTCATTAGTTTAGTCAAGCATTGAGGTATGGGTGTCTGGAAATAAATAGGCTTTTCAGACACCAGGGACACTGACTGACAGCATCCAGGGTGTCTTATATTGACATTCATATAGACATATATATCGACATCATGTTGTAGCAGTGTTTACTATAGTATAACCTTTCATTTAATGCATCAAACCTGATATATTAAAGCTATTTGATTGTATGGCTCCTACGTTCACTTTAAATGCACAGGAAAGAGGGCAGGTTATGCCTGGCCTTGCTGTCATTTCAGACTGTGAATGTGTCTGTTCAAGGTCTTGGCCTGACTGTATGGATGTTACAACCTTGAGAAATAAATTGACTGGGTTTCCTCATCCATTCTCAAAAATGAGATCAAGGTGACCAGAACCAAGGATGCTAGCAGGTAGTGATAGAGCGGAAAAAAATAAATTGGTATTTGTGTGATTTAAGCATCCACAGTCAGTGATTACTCACGCAAATACACTCCCCTTAAAAATGAGTCAGTGTTATTGCATTAGATTTTTTATTTATTTATTATCTGTAAAGGATTAGTTCACTTAAGAATTCAGATTTCCTGATAATTTACTCACCCCCATGTCATTCAAAATGTTTCTCTTTTTTTTTTCCTTCAGTCGAAAAGAAATTAAGGTTTTTGAGGAAAACATTGCAGGATTTTTCTCCATATAGTGGACTTCACTGGGGTTCAACGAGTTGAAGGTCCAAATGTCAGTTTCAGTGCAGCTTCAAAGAGCTCTACACGATCCCAGACGAGGAATAAGAGTCTTATTTAGGGAAACCATCAGTCATTAAAAAAAAATAAAAAAATTTTTATATACTTTTTAAACACAAATGCTCATCTTGCGATGTGCCGCGCATTACGTAATCACGTTGGAAAGGTCACGTGTGACGTAGGCTGAAGTACCACGATATCTCTTTTTCTCCTTCAACTTTAAAATCGTCCGACATCGTTGTTTTATCTTTTTTTGTAAAGGCCGTTTGACTTAGTCTTTGCACGTTCACTTTGTAGACACTGGATCGGTACTTCCGCCTTTCCAACATGATTACATAATGCGTGGCGCATCACAGAGCAGTGCAAGATGAGCATTTGTGGTTAAAAAGTATATACATTTTATTTTTATTTTTAGAAAATGACCGATCATTTAGCTAGATAAGACCCTCATCTGGGATCGTTTAGAGCTCTTTGAAGCTGCACTGAAACTGACATTTGGACCTTCAACCCGTTGAACCCCAGTGAAGTCCACTATATGGAGAAAAATCCTGGAATGTTTTCCTCAAAAACCTTCACTTCTTTTCGACTGAAGAAAAAAAAAAAGAGAAACATTTTGAATGACATGGGGGTGAGTAAATTATCAGGAAATCTGAATTCTGAAGTGAACTAATCCTTTAACACACAGGAAAACCACATTAACTATTTGATTAACTATTAACTATAATAACATATTCATATTGTTACAATTAGAAAGTGTGTAAATACTATTCAAAAGTTTGAGGTCTGTATGATTTTTTAAAAAATGTTTTTGAAACATTTGCTCACTAAGGCTGCATTTATTTGATAAAAAAATACAGTAAACATAGCAATATTGTGAATTATTTTTACAATTTAAAATAACTGTTTTCTAATTACATTTATAAGTTAAAATGTAATTTATTCCTGTGATCAAAGCTGAATTTTCAGCATCATTACTCCAGTCTTCAGTGTCACATGATCCTTCAGAAATCATTCTAATATGATGATTTGCTGCTCAAGAAACATTTATGATTATTATTAATGTTGAAAACAGTTGTACTCTTAATATTTTTGTTTAAACAGTGATTTTCAGGATTCTTTGATTTATTAAAAAAATTAAAAAGAATAGCAATAGATTTTTTAAAATTTGATTTTTTAATAGATTGTAAAAATAATTTAATTAATCCTTGCTGAATAAAAGTATTAATTTCTTTTTTAAATCTGTTGAACGGTTTATCATTTAAAACTGAGACAACATTTTTGTGATTTCCTTTTTTCAGATGAAGAATTTTTTAGATGAAGAATTTCCACTTCATCTGATATTTAATCTAATGCAACAACATTTTTTTTAGTATGGTTTCAAAATACATCTTAGACCTAGTGTATATTTGCCAAACTATAAACATTACATGCCCAAAAAAGCCCTGTGGCAAATAATTGGCTTTTTCCTGTGGGAAAATTTCAGTAAACTTGCCTGCTTTAAATTTCTTCTACATCTTTCCCATGATTCAGTTTTGTGAACATGCATATACTTCTCCAGTGAAAAAGTGCCTTTTATTGCATTACCAGAAAGATCAAACTAGTTAGTCCATGTGGGGTCAGGGAGAGGATAGAGGGATCTCGTCATGCAGTAACTCAAGGCCGTCTCTATTGCCTCGCATGATAATTATCATTGTCATACAGGTACTGATGCAAATCGAACGCTATTGTAGAACGTCTTTCAGTGGTTGGGAGAGAATCAACACCCCCACAGCACTCAAAAGGAGTGGACCTATCAGGATTGTATAGCTGGTATGTTTAACAGCATTGTTGAAAACAGTGGTCTGCAGCATGAGTGGTAAATGTGCCTCATCTGTAATTCAAGCATGTCCTGTTATGCAGAAACACTGGAGCCGCTCATATTCTCATATGTGAGTGCCAAAATGTTTCAGAAAGGTGTTGTATGGCCCAAAGAATTATCTGGGAAAAAATAAAAACTGGGACACTGTTGAGGTCGTTGGCCTGTGCAGTAATTGTTCTGTGATTCGTGTGGGCGGAAAAAATCGGATCTGAGAAATTAGATGCGCTGCGATGCCGTTCATTCACATGCTAATCGCAATAAGTTTTTATCATTTAAGACGCTTGGTCCTGAGGAAGAACAAGAGGGTGAGAAACCCAGAGACAATTTGAAGCTTAGCTGACTATTATAGAGCAATAAAACGCCTGCTAGTGAGGAAAAAATAGCCTTTTGTGGAAACATTTTAATGGAAACATATTCCAATTTCTGTGGTTTCCATAGACACAGCCGGGTACCTTGTTTCAAGGCATAATCTCATAGAGCTTCCTGGTTTAATGAGCAACTTTGGGCAAATGGTAAGAGTCATCAAATTTTCACTGCTCCATCGATCAATATTGATTCGAGACCCCCAAGTGCAAAGATTTAATGGTGAGTCTGTGAAACCGACACTCCGTGTGTGTGTGAGATCTTATATTTATCAGTAAACTCACCGTTTCTGGTCATAAGAGGAGGATGAGGATTGGAGATTGTGGTTGAGGGAGTGTTGGCAGGTG
Source organism: Elopichthys bambusa (assembly GCA_037101425.1). Classification (NCBI taxonomy): domain Eukaryota; kingdom Metazoa; phylum Chordata; class Actinopteri; order Cypriniformes; family Xenocyprididae; genus Elopichthys; species Elopichthys bambusa. Next base: position 32,230,550 of record CM074441.1, on the reverse strand, counting down.
GTACTTTGACTAGTAAGGAATCCAGAGGTGAGGAAAGGATATCTTTCTGTAATTTTTTTGCCTTTATTCTAATTTCCTCTCATCTTGTCAGGATGCTAACAAACTACAGTTCAGCTTCACAGGGACACATTTTCTCCAAAGATCTTTAGGTAATGCTAAGAATACTGTACAGGCGCTGGGGAGTCATATATTAGAGCAATTCCAGATCAGGAGCTTCAATTAGCACTCCAGCACTCAAGCAGAGGTCAATTGATTTGTAATGGATTTAAATGAGGTCAGAATAGTGCCATTTGACTCAGAGTAGCTAATATACTAGAATTAATAACGGAGACTTTCGTCTCCTTTCATTTGTCTCAAATATGTAGGTCTACATGTCGGCTGTTTGTTTGATTGTATACAAGTGCTCGGGTCTTCAGATTTGTGGTGTGCTAAATATATACCAACGCCATGAATCTACTCTTTTAAGGTCAGGTTAGGCTCATTGAAAGAAGAGAATCATTGTTTTTAGGTTTAGGAAAATTCCACAATTCCATTGCATTATAGGACTTTGCGTTGTTTATTTTTATTATTATAACTATTTATAATTATTATTTGATTAAGACCTTCGCAACTGTTTAAAAAAGTATGCATGTGTGTAGTTTGAATGCAACCCAAATAAACTAAATTTACCATGTTGGCATTGTCATAATCACCACTTTGCCGCCATTTATGGATAATTTCCGATCAATGTCAACTACTTATTCTCAGTGGAAGTTGAAGCTGGAAGTTAAAGTGGAAGCTGAACGTTTAATTGTTAAAAGATCACTATTGCGATTCAAACACCCATGCGATCTTGTTCCGAAAAATGCGATTCGCCTGTGTCTATTAAACCTTTGATAAAATTAAACATTCAAATCTGCGTCAGCGCTGCCATTGAATCAGCTAAAGCCCTTATAATTCATGAATAGGTATGAAACAGCTTCACAAACAGTCTGTTCAACCACACAGTATCATTATTTCTTTGTTGCAAATATTCATATTATCACAGAAGTACTGGGATAAAAGTTTATAATTCAAATATAAACACTGATGTCTATGGAAGCGATCAAAATAAATCACCTTTTAAAACTAACATGGCCCTTTAAATAACAATTGTATCAATTACATTGTTACACCAGTAGGTGGCGACAAATGACAACAATGAAGTCTTTATGAGTGAGTCATTGAATCATTCATCCAACCTGATTTTTTAGTCTACAAGTCCCCCTGTAGTCAATAATTTTATCCCTTAAAGCTCATCTTTGATCACTAAAATGACATATTTAAATGTTTTTTCCTGTGAATTATTTTTCATTTATTATACTCGGATCTATGAATATGCTAATTAGCCCCACCTCCACTCACTCGCACAAGCTCAGAGATCCGCTCGGTCAACTTACTGAGGTAAACGCTGCACAATTGTATCGCTTTTTACAACGTCGGACACAACGGTAATTGTTATGATTAGCCTTCGGCTTGACTATGTTATCAAACAGCTAATAATGTGTTGCTAATGTTATACAAACCATGTTCCCATTCCAGCTGCCTTCTTCAGAGCAGTAATAGTTAATGATATACTAAAGTCCACCAGCACGTTGACATGATTGTTTACAAGGTAGTTTGTGATGTCACAAACACCAGCGATTTCAAACCGTGTTTTAAAGAGAAAATACTCAGCAATGGTGTCGACCAGTGGTGGACGAAGTACACAAATTAAGTACTTGAATAAAAGTACAGATATGTATAATAAAATATTACTCAAGTGAAAGTATTTAGTGCTCCTTTTGAATTTTACTTGAGTGAAAGTACAAAAGTACTTGATTTTTAATGTACTTAAGTAAAAAGTACTGATTGATTAATGTTTATTTTGTAATTTTATATAGACCACTCATATAATTTTAATTTTATATTATATATTTTATATAATCCTATTGCTCAAAATAATTATGAATGATTATGAATTGTCAAATAGCCAGCACTAGTCAGTATGGATGGAAGATTATGGATGCAGATACATAATATGTAATGTGTGTTGAGAACCAGTATAAAAACAGAAGAAACATATGCATAACTTTAAGAAATTGCTACAGTAGCAGGGAAGATGAACATGCATGCGTTATTTTAATTTGTGTTAGAGCTGCACGATTCTGGATAAAATGAGAATCACAATTTCTTTTTTTGCTTTTTTTTTTAAAATAGAGATCATGATTCTCCCACGATTCTGAACAGACAACTAAACAAAATAGCATGTAATTATTTACTAGAGGACAAAATATTAATTGCTGCAGTCTATTTAAAAATATTTAATTTAAATGAATTATTTAAAAAATGGTTTTGAATGAATGATTTAATGACTCACTCATAACTACTTGACTTGTTTCATTACTGGATGAATCGATGTTTTTGAACAAGTCTTTTGAATGACTCATTCAATGTCAAATACATTTTAACAGTCACTTGTCACCTCCTAGTGTCGTGACGATGTAATCGATACAATCGTAATTTGAAGCACCAAGTTAGTTTTGAAATGTGATCTGTATTTGAATCGAGATCGCGATCTGTAGACACATTGATTTGGACGTGTTGCATTAAAGCATTTCAGTAGGCTTAAACAGATCGCCCTTTACAGCAGATTTAGTTCAAAAACAGCTGACAGTTTAGTAACCTAAATAGGATTTTCAGTTACAATAATTAATCCTAAAATTCAACATTAGTAGGCTGACTTACTTTTCGCCATCAGTCGTGCGCGCACTCAAAGGATCCCAGAGTTCTTGGCTAGTGAAATTCAGTGAAATTCAGTTCACTGGAGAGTCGCTCTGAACGGATCATTGAATCAGTGAGTTGTTGACTCGAGAACAGCTGCAATACAATCAGTCCAATTCGCGAATGAATTGTTGATGTGATTTGTGAACTGATTTAACAGGATGATTGAAAAGAATCAGTTCGTGCACGAATCGGACACCAATTTTGCGTCTCTTACGATTTCTTCATTTTAACATAAGGAGTAACGATATGTTTTATGAAATGTAGTGGAGTAAAAAGTATGATCTTATGCTTTGGAATGTGAAGTAAAAGTTGCTCAAAATAAAAAATACTCGAGTAAAGTACAGATACTTGAAAAATGTAATGTAAAAATACTTCGTTACTGTCCACCACTGGTGTCGACTTAGGAATTTGCACATGGTTTGTCTTAAAGCACATTAAAAACATCACATAGACATATAAACAACATTAAAAACTTGATTTTCACCACAGGGGGACTTTAAACATTTTTAAATAGACTGTAGCAATCAACGTTTGTCAGAATTAGGCTATTTTGATTATATTTTTCAAACAGGTTTCCTAAACACACGTCCCATCTGCCAGTGGTCGAACTAACAGATAGTCCACCAAAAACTGGCAGCTAAGGCTGAGTCAGTATTGCAGGTTGGGATATTCGAACAGACCAGTGTTTTGATAGCCTCAAAGTGTTTTACGCTTTTTGTGGGAATCAGCCTAAAACTACATACTTCTTTAAAGAACTTGAATATGTTTTTAATCTCTCTGATATCCTTCAAAAGAAATTTTAACAGCTTTCAATTTAGCATTTGTTGGTATTGTGTTTAGCACTGAAAGAGTATTGAGCGCATGTGTGCACAGGTGCACGAAACATTGTGCCACAGACGTTACGCTCCACAGCAGTAGAGCAAGAGCGCGATACGCTGGAAAAGAAAGGGAGCGAGGAAGATAAAGGGAGGGAGAGATCGCTTTAAACAGACGTGGACTGCTGCTTGCTGCTCATTCCCCTCAGAGCTGTAGTGCAGATAAAGCATCACTGCAGAGCTCACCAAAAAACAGATCTAAAGAGAGAAAAAAGCAGGACAGAGGCTCATTAGTGAGAAATCATTAGCAGCTGGAGGAAGTGAGTGAATGCGTGTGTGTTTGAGAGAGTGTAAGAAAAGAGGAAGACCTCAGAAGAGAGAAAAGAAGTGGATTTATGCTGTCCAGTCTTGACATCCCTCCTTTCCTCCTCCTCCTCCTCCTCCTCCTCTCCTCCCCCCCTTCAGCAGGCGGGATTTTTGTGGCTGACAATGCGAGGATCCTCTCAGTGCTGCGGGAATCTCCTCTCCTCCTCCGGACAGTTCTGCAGCTCTCGTTCAGTGGCTCGTTGACCCCGGCGTGACTTTGACGGTTGTCTTTTTCACGAGGGAACATCTTGGAGAAGAAGCAGCTCAACTTTTGAACTGTGTAGACGTCTCCTTTTTCCTTTTGCTCAATAATTGATGCCGTTTCTCTGCTGCTGCTTGGACGGGATCTGGAAGGAAAGTCAGGACTGTGACCCCCGCATGATCCCTCATTGTGTCCTCTCTGTGTTGTAGACTGCATCTTCTTCATCCTCCTCCTCATCCAGCATGCAGGTCTCAATCGCTTGCACAGATCACAATCTGAAGGGTCGGAATGGGGACCACGGGAAAACGAACGCCACCAGCCCCAACGTGGTCAACGCGGCACGGGCGAAGTTCCGCACGGTCGCCATCATCGCCCGGAGCTTTGGCTCTTTCACCCCACGCCACCACATCTCCCTCAAAGAGTCCACCGGCAAGCTCACCGGCATGAAGTACCGGTACGTCTCTTTCTCCCTACTTAACCACTTTCCTTAATTTCCTTTCCTTCCATCTATGGATCCCTTCACCTGTGGCTATCTTGCTGGAATGGTTTGAAGAAGAGTCTCAAGAGTCTTTGATGTGATGTTTGGGTTGAATTGTGGTGGTCCAGGTCATATTTGTCACCGTCCAGCACATACAGGATATTACTGCTCTTCAGAGATCAGCATGAGTGTGGGTTTGACCCTCTCTTGATCTCCTAGCTCTGTTTTGTCTTTGTTAGCTGAGCTCACTCAGTTCCTCAGGACAAACCATTATTGTTTGCTATTCCATATTTACACACTAGGAAGCACAGTTCTCAGATTGACGCTTCATTACGTGCAGCGAATATCCAGAGAATTGAATGTTTTTCCTCTCTCCCTGTTCTGGTAGAGCATGTTTGCTGGTGTTTTTTCTTTGAAGAAAATCTTGATATCCTTGATAATTTTTGGTAGGTGTTGTTGCTTGATTTGATGCAATATTTTCTGGGTATTTTCTGGATCTTGGTGGGATGTGTAAGTGTGCACAGGTGCCTGTTGTGAGCCTAATTGCAACATGAACGTTAGTGTCTTTCACCTGATGTCCTGAATCAGAACATCACACACATAACCTTAAAGGGGTGGTCACACTAGGTTTTAGATACAGACTAAAGACACACTAGCTTTGATGTTTGGGTTCTTTGTGTTGAATCAATAGGTCAGTTTGTTCTGTTTAGATATGTTGGCTTTATGCTACCCTCTTACAGCAGCTTATAACTGGAGTAGGATCCTTAAAGTGACATCTTTTACCTTATTTACCTCTAAAAGGCTGATAGTAGTACCATATTACTACACTATAAAAAAATGTTGAGTTAAAAACAACCCAAGTTGGGTTGAAAATGAACAGCAGTTGGGTTGTTTTAACCCAGCAGTTGGGTTAAATGTTTGCCTGACATGCTGGGCAGTTTTATTTAACTCAACTATTGCTTAAAAATGACTGTATGTCTGGCTTAAAATGAACCCAAAATATGTTGGACACATATCAGACACATAATTACTAGAGGCAACAATAATAATCAAAAGGTGAACATGTATTAATAAACAATTTAATACATGTTTATTGTTTAATTATTATTTATTAAACTTATTAAGAAATGTTCATTTATTAAACATATTTTGGGTTCATTTTAAGCAAGCAGTACAGTCATTTTTACACAATAGTTGAGTTAAATAAAACAGCCCAATCGCTGGGTTTGTCCATTTTCTACCAACTTGGGTTGTTTTTAACCCAGCAATTTTTAGAGAGTACTCTCTAAGATTCTAATTAGAGATTTGGCTACTGAAAATTTTCAGGCAAAACAGCTATTTAAGGTTTCGGGCAGAAATTGTTTTGGAGGGACAAAATCAGTGACTGAAACGGATGTTTAATTAACGCTTCTCTGATGGCACATTTTGACCGTGTTTAGCATCTGTTTCATGCACAATGTGGATTAGTTTCAACAGTTAAACATGTGGACACTAGCTCTGGATTGACAATATAAATTTCCCAATTTTAATTGGTAATGATATGGTTTCTTATGTCTAAAATCTTTTAGTCTTTGCTGTTTTCTGTTGATGCGCAACTTTAGATTTTAGACTTTTTTTTTTTTACTAAATTCAAACAATAAATGTAGTTTTGGCGCTCTTTAATATGGCGTGACCGATCGCTGTAGCACATCAGATCAAGCACGCATGAACCGATCATCTCATCTCCTGTTTACTACTAGTTACAGCACAAAATAAACATGGGTGAACAACAGAGGATATGTTGAACGATTCATTACAACTTACCAAAATGAATCCTATCTGATGTAATCACTAAATCAGTGTTTCAACCAGGGAAAGACATTAATAAAACATTTTATAGGCTGCACAATGTCGCTTAACATTACATTTACCTCAAGAAAGCGACTCAGTGTCCATAAACTCATTAATTAGCTAGAAAAAAATATATAAAGAAGAGCATTTTGCTAAATATTTGCATTGTATTACATGTTCATTATATTTGTACTTGTAACCTGTTATGATGTCTTCATTATTTAATGTATGTTTGAATAAATCTTAAACAAGTTATTAGTTTATTGTCATTTAAATGTTTATATTTCACCAACAAACTAGAGTAGAAACAATTCTAAAGTCGATATAAAAACTGCCTTTTTTGCAATATAAACGTTTGTAAAACTCAGTTTACAAAATAAGTTATTGATTATTTATTTTCTGTTTCGGTTTTCAGCCAAGTGCATTCTGAATTTTCGGTTTCAGCCCAGAATTTTCATTTTGGTGCATCCCTAGTACTAATATGTACATTTCAAGTGTAGATAAGGTACAGAGTTGTCCTTTTATGGGTACTGCCCCTGTGACGAACCCATAAAAGTAAAATTTTCTCACATTTTTCTGGCAGTGAATGAATTCACTGATCAGAGTTCATCAAACTTGATGTGTGTGTATGTGTGTGTGGTGTGTATCTGGCCGTACAGGCTGTAATGTCTTCTCTTTTGATCCTTCGCTCCTCTGGGATTTCTGGCCCCAGATCAGCCCTGTCATTTCTACCAATTGATATTTTAGTCATTTTTTCTACTTGAGTACTCAACCGATAAATCAACCAAGTACTTTGTGGGCGGTGGGTCCATTTGCACCATTTTTTTAATGTATCAGATGGGTGTCTTGTGCTTGTTGCACATCTTGGTGGTTTTAAGGGTCTCAAACCAAGTTTTTAAGATGTGTGATGTGGGTCAAGTCACAAACAAGTCACAAAAAAAAAAAAAAAAATTCTTTCCAGACCCCTGTATTCTGTTCCATTCTGTTGCACACCATGTAGCTGTTTGAAAGGAAGAACACTTACTACCTTGTGTTCCTGTGTGTCGCCCTCTAATCCTCTCCAGACAGAGTGTTGAGTTGTTTCTCCCCTCATTTGAAAGTCATTGTGTACAGTGTTGACTCAAACTGCTGACTGATGAATCGGACCACAAGGTACCAAGCAAAAATTACACTGTAATCAACCACAACTTGAATTTATAGATTTCAATTACGGTGGAATGTTTGAAAAAGAAGTTGAAGTTGAAAAACTTTAGTTAGTGTGAAATGTTGCTGTTTGAGCATAAACAACATCTGCAAAGTTATGACGCTCAAAGTTCAATGCAAAAGGAGATATTTTCTTTTACAGTAATCGACTACAACAAATGGCTGGTAGGGACTACAACAAGCTTCTTCCTGGGTTGGTGACATCACTAACCCTAAAATTTACATAAACTCTGCCATCTCCGGTTTTGTTGTTGTTGAGCAACCGAAGCGCGAACTGTTAAAGCTCTGCCCGTTTCTGGAAAGGGGGCCGGGAGCAGCAGCTAATTTGCATTTAAAGGGACACACAAAAACTGACTTGTTTCTGCTCACACCCAAATAGGGACAAATTTGACAAGCTATAATAAATTATCCGTGGGGTATTTTGAGCTGAAACTTCACAGACACATTCTGGGGACACCAGAGACTTGTGAAAGGGGCATAATAGGTCCCCTTTAAATTGACGTCTGATCAAGGATCCCATCATTACAGCATGTTTTCAGTAAAAACTACATCTTTGTTGCTCAGATCCAATGTTCGTCTTGATCTCTAGTGCAACAGAGCATTAACGCTTCTCTCTTTCTCTCTCTCTCTCATTCCCGTCTTTTCTCTTCTCAGTCTACGTTGATAGTGATCTCTGTGTTGTTGACAGCCCGTCAGGACAGCATTAAAAGTGCAGGAGAGTGTACTGATGCAACATGCAGTGTATGAGTGAGGAGCAGATAGAGGAGGATTGGGTTTCTAGAAGTTATACTTATAGCTCTGCACGTCCATCATGACTTCATTGTACAGGTCTGACAGGGAGCTGCTCTGGGGGAAGCTTTCTATTGCTGCTCTCATTACACACACTCATACATGCTCACTCATGGTAAACATCGGAGGCCAATAGGCTTCATTATGTCTTTATGTTTAGCGCTGCAATAGAAACCCTGGAGACCCATTAGATGAGGTAATTTTTTTTTCTCTTCACAGTAACTCCTTTCAGCCGTTCCTCACCAATCTCCCATATGAACAGATGCTGATGACCAAAACAACTGCAATTCCCACCTTTCAATGATGCTGAACTGGTGCTAAACCAGCTCCAAACCAAGTTCAGCTGGGTTGTACTGGATCAGTTTGATGTCTGTATGGTGACCAATTTGAAATTGTAAATGAATAATTAGAGGAAGCAGCCAATTGTAGCTAATAATCCTCTGAAAACCACTTACAAGTCACCAAACACAAAGCTTTAATAGGTTTTGAGGCAACAATGGCACCTTTGAAAAGGATCCTGTAATGTAGGATGAATAGAGAACAGGCAAACAGAGATGGAGAGAGTCCTCATCCATTCTGAATCTGAATTGCCCCTGAGGAAACAAAGATGTAGGAGTAGTAAATAAAAAAAACAAATTATTCTTCTGGTGTGAATATTCCATTTGTCATGGCTGACCTTTCCAGTGATTTGTATGGAGGGAATAAAGAGCTTCTCTGGGAAGATCTCAAAGCAGAAGATCAGACAGAAAGGTCACTAGTGATAAGATTCACCCAAAAGTTTCATCATTAAATGCCTTTAATCTTGTTATAAATTGTCACATCTATGCATTTGGGGTTAGCAACACTCTACATAATGCTGTGTTAAAAGCAACCCAAGTTGGGTTTAAAATGGACAAAATTGGGGTTAAATGTTTGCCCAACGTGCTGGGTAGTTTTATTTAACCCAACTATTGTTTAAAAATGACTATATGGCTGGCTTAAAATGAACCCAAAATAGGTAAGAAATTAAAAATCAGACACATAATTGATAGAGGCAACAATAATAATCAAAAGGTGAACATTTATTAATAAGCAATTTAGTGTTTATCATTTAATTATTAATCAATAAACTATTGATTATTAATCAAAAAATGCCCATTTATTAAACATATTAATAAATGTTAATTTCCAACCTATTTTGGGTTCAGTTTACACACTGTTTGAGTTAAATAAAACTACCCAGCAGGAAACAGTTAACCCAACCGGTGGGTTGAAACAACCCAGGTTGGGTTGAAAATGGACAAACCCAGCAATTGGGCAATTGGGTTAAAAACAAGCCAATTTGGCTTGTTTTTAACCCAACATTTTTTAGAGTGTATCAAAGTATCCTGGGGTACATCTGTCAACTGCAGTTTTCATTTAGTCAACATGACTTCATCAAATCTCTCTCTCTCCATCTTTGTCTATCAGTATTTTGGTGCAAACTGTCACAGGGGTCTTATTTTCTGCTTGAGAGCTCAGAGTCATCTGACCTCCCACTGCAGCAGTGAGGCGAAGAAAATAAGAGGTGCCAAGACAAGCACCCATACTCACATCAAGAGCGGCTGATGAATAAATAATTGAATGCACGCTCACATAGTCACTCAAAAGTATGCACACATGGATGCCAGATAACAGGATGGTGCTTAATGATAGACGCTAATCCTGTTGAAACTTGCCTATCGCTGCAAGAACTGTAGGAAATTTTGCACCATGACAAAGCAGCTCTTAGACTTTAATTCAATACATAGACCTGAATGATGCCCGTGAGCTGTGAGAGAACCCTAACCATGCGTAACGAATAAAATGAGCACAGACATCTGAATTACCCTCATGTGTGGTTATAATTTCATTAATAAAGGTCCTTTTGTCCTCAAGCACTTGCAGTACTACAGAGATACACACTAAGTATAACTGGCTGGAGATAAATGGAAGACCCATAAGCTGAGGGATCATTTGTTGACTGTTATTTACAAAGTGTTAATGAAGAACATCTTGTTGCTTGTGGCCTCCAGTGGCCCTGCAGCTAAAACCTTAAATTAGCCAGGATAGTTTCCATGACAACATTTAGACTTTGAGTTGTCTCGCTTTGTAATTTTACTGGTTAGTTGTACATTATTGCATCCTTTAAAAAGGAGAAATGTGTCTTAAAGTGATAGTTCACCCAAAAATTTTAATTCTGTCAACATTTACTCACCCTCATGACATTCCCAACCTGTATGACTTTCTTTCTTCTGTGGAAATTGTAAGGAATGTTCAGCTTTGGTTACCATTGACGTCCATTGTATGGACAAAAAATGCTGAGACATTTCTCAATATATCTTCCATTGCTTTAATGTTAGATTTCTGCTAGTGTGTTGTGAATAAATATTATAGTTCCATCAAGATATTGCTTCTTTACAGTATTGATTATTTTCTTTACCGATCTGTACCTTTTTTATGCTGTTTTTACTACTATTTTGCAATTTCAGCCTGTACTCTTTGGAACTTTCTCATCCATTAAATAAAAAAAAATTCTATCCCTTTCTCATTTTCAGATGGTTTGTCTTGTGCATCTGCAATTGTCTGACTAAGATTTATCCTTTATGGTTATTACTGTTATTAATCATTTTCAGCTCTGTTAATTTCAGGAAAAATATGCTTCTTTAACAAATATCTAGTTCAGTCATGAAACTCTAGATGGCGCAGGCTGATTGGTCCTTTACATGCAATCTGCAAGCAATCACATCATTACTGCATAGCAGAAGCTAAGCTCTGCTGAACCTGCAGCCAATGAGATTGCTTGCTCAACATTTAAATAGTCTGGTTCATTGTTTGTTGTAAGATTTCCTCTCAAACCCTCCACCTCCCCAGCTCCACCTGCCTAGATCTTCTACAGGATTTATGTATGTCTGTTTATGCAGCAGCAGCATATCTTACATGCTCACACCAGTGTGTCTGTGTATCTGTTAGCAGTAGAAAGTCCATACTTGGTCTATGTTACCGATCCTACTCAACCCGCTCCGAGCAGCATTCAAACTGCCGTCTCCAGCATGGTAGGCAGGCGCGTTAACAAGGACGCTTAAGACCTCAGCCTCTTGGGGCTGGGGGAGTGAGGTTTACATGCACATCTCTTACTAGCTTGCTTCTGTTACACTCACCCCCCTAAACCTCACTCCCATCCGGGTCACGGCACCAAATGTAACTGGTCCTACTCGACCCGCTCTGAGTGGTATTCGAACCGGTGTCTCCGGCATGGGAGGCTAACAAGGACGCTAAAGGCCACAGCCTCTTGGGGCTGGGGGAGTAAGGTTTACATGCACAGCTCTTACTAGCTTGCTTCTGTTACACTCACCCCCCTAAACCTCACTGCCATCTGGGTCAAGGCACCAAATGTAACAGGTCCTACTCTGCCCGCTCAGAACGGGATTCGAATCGGCGTCTCTGGCATGGAAGGCGAGTGCACTAACGAGGACGCTAAAGACCAAAGCCTCTTGGGGCTGGGGGAGTGAGGCTTACATGCACAGCTCTTACTAGCTTGCTTCTGTTATACTCACCCCCCTAAACCTAACTCCTATGCTGGTCACGGCACCAAATGTAACTGGTCCTACTCTACCTGCTCCGAGCAGGATTCGAACCGGTGTTTTAGGCATGGAAGGCGGGTGCACTAACAAGGACGCTAAAGACCGCAACCTCTACCATCAGTCACTAGAATGCCTTTTGAGGCTAGGGAAGTGAGGTTTATTTGCACAGTTCTTACTAGCTTGCTTCCAATACATCTGAAGCAGCAGTGTATCAGATCTAGTCCTAACAGAGTGGTTAATAATCATAAAAAATACAAGTGCATTAGATTAAAAGCCTCACATTTTAAGAGAAAATGTCTTGTCTAAATACTTACAATAGTTATGAACTGTAAACCATGTTAATAATCAAGGCTGTACATGAAATATAGACCCCCACAACCTTTTTGATATCCTTTGGGGGTGTTCGAGCCTCATTTAAGGAGTTTAGATTGGTTTGGTTGTAATCAGAGCAGTCAGGGTTAGTCCTTACGTCCTCTGCTCTCTCTGATTCCCGATTCCCCGGCATTTACAGCATGTAGGATGGCCAGCTGCCATTGCCTGCCCAGAAATGAGAAAATGAAATGGATTTAAAGCTATGGATCATGACAGAATGCAGCCCGGGGTCTGATGGACATGTCTCTCACACCTCCTGAAGGTGATGGTGGGCTGTCATGTTCATCTCCTCATAGCACTGCCTGCCTCTCTTCATTATCTGCCGTCGTCCCTAAACAAGCATTCATTCCCTCACCTCAATGTGAAATCCCACTCGGGATTGATTAAAATGGATTTATGATGTTCCTTTTTGACTAATGACTTTGTCTCTATGTAAACATGTTTTGACAAAAGCAAATGTTAGAAGAGAGATGTGTGAAATATTGAAAAATAAGACTGATAATTGCACAGCTCTTCTGGTTGGTCAGTAACAACATTCTGCAGTCTAATGACCGCTAAAATGTGTGTTTGACCTTTGCTCCCTGTCTTGGTTTATTTTGCCATAATGACCGTCTGACTGTACGTCATCCCTTACATAGACTTTCTAGTGAACAGCAGGCAGTAAAACCTCCAAACTAGGTGGCAACTGAGATATTTTAAAGTGACAAGCTTCATTTTGAGCAAAGACAGTTCTGTCATAACAACTTTGTTCTCTTTAACCTGCAGTGTGCCGTCTGTTAGCGCCACTATACTTTTGTTAAATCCCAGGCTGGCAAGATTTCATTTTACTCCTTAAAAACTTCACTGCTCTCCTGAGAGAAATATGAGCTGACATTTGTAGACTTCAACAATCATAACCACGGCACAATTCATCTTCCTCTGTTTTTCTGAGACATGTAAAGAGGTTTTACTTTAAATGAGAAGCTGGTATTATAATGAAAACGCATGATGGAGTGTTTTCGAGGAACAGGATGAGTTCTGTTTGCTGCTGGCGTATAGCTGCATTTCGTGAAATAAGAATGTATACTTAATTTAGAGAAACCTCAGGAAAAGCGTCTTGAAACTCAAAGAAAAATGAATTAAGGCTACCATTTAGGGGGAACAGATAGAAAATTGCAAAAGTTAGAATGTGTTTTGCATATTGCTTTAGCCTCAGTTGATTGTTTTCCATAGTAAACCTCCTCCACTTGCATTAGTTCTTTATTAGTTTTAAATCTGTTTATATTGTTATTTAACATGTCTGTTAAACATTTAGTCAGATAAACTAGGTACAATAAGATGTTGATTATAAAGACTTGTAAAAACCATAGCCTAACTAGAGAGAGAGAGAGTGAGCATTGAGGTACAGTGGCATCTCTTAATTCATCCTCATGCCCTTGTAATAACGTTGTTCAAACATACGTGTTTCTCTGATCAAAGAGTGGATCAACCTGAGCTCAGCCTCAGAGAGGAAAAACGATCAAATCCTTTAGACACGCTTCCTCCCCAGTGGACAAGCTCTAAGCCTGCTACTATAGAGACAGGGAAGAAAAAAAAAAAAAAAAGGTAAGAAATTGCCTGAATACACCAAAAAGTGGAAATGGGGAAAATTTCATATATATATATATATCTGTGTTGTTCACCCTATGGGGAGCCAAAATGAAAGCCTTGTGCTCAGATGTTTCAGGTGGAATCAGAAGTAGAACCCCATATGTTTTCTGAAAGAAAGGGCTGAAGTGGTTTGAGTGGTTCTTTGTTGAGTGTGTGTCAGTAGCATGCAGTGGTGTTCTTAGTACTCGTTCACACAGAATGCGTGTTTGCGTCTAAAGACGCTCAGGAATGGTTTTTAAAAAAGCACAGCGCAGAACGCAAGGGTCTCGAGACGCACTTTTGAGACGTGATGCAATAACGGCAATAACGAACAAATAAAACCGCTGCCGCACCAACTTGCTAATGTAAACAAAAGCTTGCAACACTTGCCCCGCCTCCGAGTTCTTCTGATTGGTCCACTGTTTTGGAACTGACATTGATGAGCGGCGTTGCGTGTAAAAGTTGAAATTCTTTTAACTTGACACAGCGTCTTAAAAACGCAGCGCTTGTGCAAGGTGTTGCAAAAGATGCGAGACGTGAGTGTAACAGTCATGTACGTCTGTCTAGCACGTGTTTACATAGAAAAACAATGGAAAAGTAGCGCATTGAAATAGAAAAAATGCCTTCTGTGTGAATGGCTCCTTAAATGAGGAAGCAAAGTCAATACATCATCAGTCCTTCTCCCAAAACGTGTTTTTGTCTTACCCTGATTTACTATGGTAAGCCTATTATAAGTGTTTATATTTTAGACCTGTCGGGATGGTTTTCACTGGAAATTGCGTACATACGTCACTCGCCTGTGCGTGTCTCGTCATATCTGTAAGTACAGAAAAGTTGCTCCACGTGTCTGGTGTAGGAGTGGCAGACGTTAGTTGTCACAACGAGTGAGAAAGGTTGACATGGAGCAGCTAAATTTCCAACATCTGGAGAATCACCCGTTTTAAACAAACACCGAACAGAGGAGAGTCTGCTGGCAAAAAAGAGAATGAAACAGAGCGTAATAAAACAAGAATCAACATTGGCTTGGCTTTTCAGAGATGAAGAGAACTGAGGGATTTGAAATGTAAAAGCAATGCGGAGATGGTGTTTTTATTACTCAACAGGTGAATACAGTATTTTATTGAACAGAATGTAGCTCATTATAAAGCATTATCTATTGTGAAGGGTCGTTTCATTAAGGTTGTTGTAAGGTTGTAGCTGTGCTGGAATTTATTTTCAAGGAAGTACCGTGTCTATTAATGGATAAAGCTACAGTAACACCTTCATCTAGTCAGTTTGAGATCCTTTCCATCTAAACTGGTTATATTTCTAAGCCTATAGTGAATGTTTTATGAGAAGTGGGATAATCTCTCTGTCTCTCTTTTATTAGTTATGAGAAAGAACCATATTCATTCACACAGTTACGCAGAGCCGAAGCACAACCAAAACAATGTTCTTATGCAAAATCCATGCAGTTTTGTTTTTTAAACTGCTTAGTTAGTGAACCTTTAAAATATAAATTCATGTTCCAGTTACACTTAATGTTAAAACATTTTTTATGTTAAACAAATAAACATTACTAACTCTATCAACAATGTAACTATTGCTCTATTTATTAAAGTATATTTCTCATCAGGTTTTCACGTCATTTATTCCCAAGTAATATTCCCCTAAGAATGAAAAAAAAAAAAAAAAAATCAAATTTCGTGAACATTTTATTTTCAGCTGTTCTTTTTAATAGTCAAAGCACTGTCATAATGGTCACAGACATGGAAATGTTTCTTTACTTTCACTGATTGCTCACTAAAAAAACCCTCACAGGTTGTGTTTTCAAGTCATTCAAGTTTAAATGTGATGTGACCCAAAGCAGTGGTGATTTGTGAGGTACATCAAGTGAGTGAGTTGTTTACTACTTTTTAACTAGTCTTCCCATTTACACCATTATTTATTCATTCAAACCGATTTGTGAATGCAGAATCGGCAAGAAAACAAGAGGCGGGATTTATTGCGTGAACAGCGCAATAGCCAATCATAGCGTGACTTTTCCCCATTCATTCTCAATTATCCCTGACCAAACCCATGGGATGCTGTGGGGGGTATATTATATTATAAAGTCTTGATTTTTCCCCATATTCTCCATTGTTGCAGCTCCTCTCTTCCCAGTCTGTCAGTAATGCTCTGTCTCTATGAAGCCCCTCCTTCTGAAAAGCACAATGTGCTCTGATTGGTGAGCTGGAACAGTGTGTTGTGATTGGTCAACTGCTTAGAGCATGTTTGGAGAAATGTTCCGCCGCTTACCATAACCGTGAGTTTCAATACACTACTAATTAACTCAACCAGGCCCCGTCCCTTTATTTTATGTCTTTGGTGGGAATTATTTAAATGAAGAATATTATGACGTGAAAACTCAAGACTACATTTGAGGCGTTTCAGGGAGTTCAGAAATGGTGGCACTGATATAGAGAATAACTCCCACTTGAGGGACTTTGTGCTTTGGCACCTGCAGCAAAAGATTGTCTGATTTCTTTCTATAGCAAACCTGTATGAATGCTAGTACTGGGTAAATAAATGAGATGACAAGTGAGATTATTTAACTTTATCAAAGGTTTTTAGCCATTGACGCAATAGGCTACATGACAGTTTGAACACTGAAATTGAAAAATTGTAATTACGTAAGTAATTACGCATTAAACAGAGCTGAGCCGGTGTGAAAGGTGAACAAAAGCTTTCTGTTTTTAGACTCCTGCCTGTCTGACAGATACCACACATTACTCTCTCCAGCATCAGCAGGTCTGAGGTTAGAGTGTTAATTATCTCTGAGAACACATACACAAAACCCAAACTCTAGAACCAGCATGCAGAAAATGAATGCTTTATGTTCAGACAATTGCTTCAAAGACATCTGATAACAACTCACGTGAATGGTAAAAACAAAAGGATTCATATGCATCAATGTGAGATGCTCCATTGGTAAGAAGTAGATTATAGAGAATGGAGATAAAATGTTTTAATCTCTGTGATAGTTAAGCAATCAATAACTGAAAGTGAACTAAGATTATCCTTTGCACATTAGCTCTGCGTTACACTTTCTTTGTCTCCCTTTTATTTTTGCTCAGTCTACCATTAAAAGCATATGTACATACATACTGTCATTAAATGCATCTGACTCATGCACTAATCATCCATACCATCCCTCTTTCGCCCACCTGTTTTACGAGACTGCTGAGAGAACTGTGTATATGACATGACAACGGAAATAATTCACCTGCCATGTATAGTTTGCCATCTATAACTGAATATTACTCATCTGAACAACTGGGGAGTTAGTACATTTTTTTGCTTTCAAAGATATTGTGGAACTTTGAACTTGGTACATGGTGTACTGTAAACTTCTTATTATAAATAGACATACATTAATCCCAGTGTAGCAGATCTAGACAGGTGGAGCTGGGGAGGTGGAGGGTTTCAGATGAGCACTGATAGTGTGCTAGAGGACTACCGTGCAGCAAACACTGAACCAGCCTATTTAAATGTTGAGCAAGCAATCTCATTGGCTGCAGGATCAGCAGAGGCCAATCAGCTTGTGCCAGATTGCATATAAAGCAGTGGTTCTCAACTTGTCCCAACCCACTTTTTTCTATGGACGTTAAACCACGACCTTATTCTCAAATGTATATATTAATATTAGTTAACTACATTAGTTAACATGAATAATGAACTGCACTTGTTCAGCATTTATTGATCTTTGTTAATGTTAATTTCAATATTTACTAATACATTATTAAAATCTTGTTAACATTAGTTTTTCTGAGGTAAGAGACTTTTTCTTTATTAACAAGTTACGAAAATGACATTAAAATAATGACAATGACATATAGCCTGACATCCCATCTGACCGCAGACACTGTATCAGGACAACTCGTTTTTCTGCGTCTGTCAACAACTTTCATACACGTTTTTCAAAATAAAAGTCTCACATCAGAAAAACATAGTATTATGTAGCCTATATGACAGACTTGTGCTGCACATGTTGATCTTAACTGTGTTTTCCTTTTAGAAGTGACTCCAGTCATATTTCAAGCAATGCAAGACCTTAATGGCGAACAGTGCGCATCTAAAGAGTCTCAGCTGAAGGAAATAATCCTTTATTTATCAGCTTTAAGATATCGGTCAAATTTTCGGCCAACAAGAACATTTTGAGTGGGTCGCGGAGTGTGCCGTCAAAGAAACAACAACAATAGTTATAGTAAGTTTTTGTTGTTGTTTCTTTGACCGATATCTTAAAGCCGATAAATAATGGATTATTTTCTTCAGCTGAGACACTTCAGATGCGCACTGTTCACCATGATGGTCTTGAATTGCTTGAAATATGATTGGAGTCTCTTCAAAAAGGAAAACACAGTTAAGGTCAACATGTGCAGCACAAGTCTGTCATATAGGCTACATAATATTATAATGAGAACATTATAATTGTGTGTTTGGGACATGGCTTCTTATGGTGAAACTTTTGTTTTTGTAATCAGGCTCTCAAAAACTATATAAAAATTTGGATTTAGATTTATCGGTTATCGGCTTTCAAATATAAAGAATTATCGGTTATCGGTATCGGCCAAAATTTTCATATCGGTGCATCCCTAATATATATGTATTTATGTATGTCTATATATATATATATATATATATATATATATATAAAGCTCTTGTCCTTCCTCTTATTATAAAAATCTGTGATTGTGAGCTCACATTTTCTAAAAACAGCAACTGCAGTAAGCTATCTGAGGTTATTTCACCCTGAATCATCCCCTTACAAACTTTTACATTTGTTACATAAAATGTTTCCCTCTAGTACATGGCGGCGCTGTCATGGGCGATATCATTTAACTGTCACAGACATTTCTCTGTCTCTATGTGTCTATGTTCCAGTTATATCACAAAATAAAATGCGACCAAACACACCGCAGTTACTGATATACAACATCATTTGATTGGAGATATGCTTCACCAGTAAAAAAATTCCTGTTTGAAAACTGTTGATTGCAGCGATGATGTTATCCCTGATGTACCTGCGTCACAGTAATGAGCAATGAATATTGCTGAATATGGCTAACCTGTATTTCCCAATGTCCCAGATCTCCTTATTCAAGCGGTTTACACTCCACCTCATTTATTATAGACTATTTCCAGCACCCTATTGGGGACCATATGGCTTTAATACAATAAGAAAACTTTTATGCTGGACTAAAACATGCTGAATCTGTTGAAAAGGGGAAAGTTTCTTTTGTCTCTCGTCACGTTTCTGTTAATAAACCCCTGGAACGCTGTTGTCGTGCTACGGGGCTGGTGAATAATGAATGATATTACTCTCAGTTGTGAGCATTTGCTGATATCAGGTCTGAGTGTCTGCATCACTTCGTTAATTTCAGCACACAGAAACGGCACACTGGTAAATATTGCAGGTCCTGGAGGAGGAATTTCATTTCTCTCTTTATTTATCTGTTTGTTTATTTATTTTTTCTGTCAAACACTACCAGGACAAATAGGTTTTGTCAAGCCGCTGGGCTTCAGGCTCTGTTGTGCCTAACAAAAGCATGTTTGACACTAGCAACACGCATACAAGCTGATCCATTTTACATGCAGACTAAATGACAAAATCAGAATCCTGTATGTTTGTTCCTTTAAATAGTTACGGCAAATGTCAGTTTAAATGGGCAATTTCTTTTGTCTCAATTTCTGTGCAGCCTATGATCCCCAATGCAGCTTATTCTGGCAAAAAATCATCCATTTAAAATAAAAATAATATTGAACCTGTATTACTTTGTTTCTTCTGTATAACTCAAAATAAGTTATATAAGTTTTTAATAGAACTTTCGTTGAATGGAAAAGTGGACGTTCATGACTAAATGCCATCATTCAGAGCTTAGAAGTACTTAAATGGTCTATAAATCTACTTGATGTGAGTAGTAATTACGGTGATTATTATGATAAATGATCTTAACATAAGAAATCAATCTCTGCATGTAAGAAATCATGAACGTCTTTTACTTAGAAGGATCTTATCTCTCAACATTTAGCATTGTGGAGTATTTATCGTGCGGTCTGTTCCCTGTAGACTGTGACGGGCAGTCTAGGGTCCAAGGTTGAAAGAATCTATTAACGTGAGGGTTCCCCTCTCACTCCTGCCACTGATTTATTGAGCTTTTTTCCCCTCACCCCTTCCATTCCCCATTACACTCACCAAGCACAAAAATAATAAAGGGCAGAAATTCTGCTAGTTCTCATTATTTCGCCCTTCCTCCCCTAGATGAATCACTGTATGTGTGTGTGTGTGTGTTTGTGGATATTGTACTTTGGCAGCTGTGCAGGCCTGTCACACTAGAATTGGCTATTCTACAGATCTAACAGGCTATCAAATGGTATTTTTATGGATTTCTTTGCCTGAAGTGAAAAGCAACTCAAATGGGAATACTGAAGAGTAGATGAACTATGTTGCAAGATGAATAGCTTGAATTCCTATAGAACTGCCTCTGCTGTTGTGGACACATGTACTTTCTCACACTTACATCCTGAACGCTATGGCAAACTACTGTAATTCCCCTGGAGCCAATAGGAAAATGCATTTGTATAGACTGAAATAGAGTTTAACTAAACCAATAACCATGTTAAAGGTGAAGTGTAATTTCTGCACCAAAGGGTCACGTTGTTTACACTTTTATACATATATCCTGAAAAAAACTGCCATTGTTTACACAAAAATATTAAGCAGCACAACTTTTCAATCAATGTATTCAACATTGATAATAATAATAATAAGAAAATTTACTTGAGCAGCAAATCATCATATTAGAATGATTTCTGAAGGATCATGTGACACTGAAGACTGGAGTAATGAGCTGAAAATTCAGCTTTGATCACAGGAATAAATTACATTTTGAAAAATATAAAGATATAAAATTATTTTAAATTGTAATTGTTTCACAATATTACTTCATTACTGTATTTTTGATTAAATAAATACATCCTTGGAGAGCATAAGAGGCTTTTTTTCAAAAACTAGTGTATAGGATAGTGTATAATAGAAATATTACGGTGTAGTTGTAACGTGAGGTGTTTGACAGTACGTTTACACAACAATGGCGTACTAAAAATTTATCGCGCACAGAACAATGTTGTCAAAATGATCCCCATTCACATGGATCCACAAAAATGACAAAAAGCGCTGTAATATTCATGCCAGGCCAGTAGTTGGCGATGTCACTTTGTAAAGAAACATTACGCACAGACTGAACTCGTAAGACACGTGCATGACGTCACCGTTTTAACAAATGCGTTTTTGTTTTTGTAGTTTACACAGAGACTATGACGGTATCGTTTTGAATCCCGTTTTTAAAACTTTGCATTTTCAGGCCCACAACATAAATATTTATTTACACAAACAAAACAAGAGTAAATCCATGCACTTGTTAGGTGCAAAACACACTTCATGAAGCTTCGAAACCTTTGCAAATCATTTGTATCGAGCCAGTGATTCGGAGCGCATATCAAACTGCCAAAGTCAAGGTCACTTGCATGTGACATGTTCATAATAAGGTTTTCATAAGTAATGCTCCAATAAAAGATTTATTTTCCATTTGTAAAGTAATGAGCAGCATAAATTGGCTAAATAGGTTATGGCAGGAAATTCTACATATGGATCGTCAGGAACTGAAGGATTATGAGTCAGTCCAACATGATACAAGTGATTGGTTCTCTCATCAAGAGACTTCTTGTGCATCACGGGGGCTTATTGCTTCCTCACACAAAACTTGAACAGTTGCATAACAAACCACTTACACAAGCAATGACATGGGAAAAAATTAGTATCAGCAAGCATTGCCATCAGCATTACTGCCATCTCAGCTTTTTTCTCTCAGTTTCAAGTAAAGCAGACTCAACAAAAGACAGAGCTGTGTCAGACCGGCTGACAACATGCAAACATGATAGTTTTGTTCAGAAATTATCAGATGAGACAGTGTTTAACACTGAACATTTTGCTAATGTTGCCATTAAGTTATGAAAAACGTTATTTCTGAATGTTCTCTAAACGTTCAAAACTTCCATTTTTAAAATGTTTTTCTTATATGCAAACGTTAAAGGAACATTCCATTTTTATCATTCTTCAATCATTATTGGAACGTTATTTTTGAATGTTCTCTGAACGTTCTGAAACAAGTAGTAACATTTAAAAATTGTATATGAATGTTCAGCTAAAACATTTCAGAAATAAAATATTCCATGAACGATGTATAAATAACGTTTTTGTGCTGATGTTTTGAGACCATTATTAAAGAACAGATAACGTTTTATTAACATTACTGGAATAATGTTTGTTCATAACTTTGAGAGAACCTTGCCAGAACATTATGAGTATGTTCCCTGTTAACTGTGGTGATTCTCTCAGTCCTTTGCATGTTTTTTGATCACAGTTACAGTTTACACCCATCAGAAAAATGAAAAAAAAAAAAAAAAAAAACATTGAATCAGGGGAAAAAAAAGATAGACTACCTTAGTTTCTGTTTTTGACCCAAAAGAGCTGACAGATGTTTCTGAATCTGACCTTTCTATTGTCTTTATAGCCCTGTTTTTCCTCTTGCTGTCTAACTTGATCTATTTTGTGCTTCTCTATGCTGTTTACATTCATTCTTAAAAGGGACCTGTTATGCCCCTTTTTATAAGATATAATATAAGTCTCTGGTGTCTCCAGAATGTGTCTGTGAAGTTTCAGCTCAAAATACCCCACAGATCATTTATTATAGCTTGTCAAATTTGCCCCTATTTGGGTGTGAGCAAAAACACACCGTTTTTGTGTGTCCCTTTAAATGCAAATGAGCTGCTGCTCCCGGCCCCCTTTCCAGAAAAGGGCGGAGCTTTAACAGCTCGCGCTTCTGTTGCTCAACAACAACAAAGCTGGAGAATCTCACGCAGCCAAAATGAGGATTGTCAGTAACGGTGTTCAGCCTTACATTGTTCAAATCGGAGTCGACACCGATGGAGAGACTCAGGAAGAAGTTACAACTTTTAGAATGAAACTGGACGTTTCTGAATGGTTAGTGGATAAATTTATGTAGTTGCTGTGGAGTTGATTCAACTCATCGACTAGCATGTGCTGTCATGTTAATCTTTTGTGCAAAAACTGTATGGTTTGCCAAACAGAGCCATACACACCAGGCTAATGTTTATGATTGCTATCAAATGCTGTGAATTGTCTAATATTTTTTCCAAAAATCTCGGACAGAAACGCTCCTTTTTTAGCTTTCCAGGGTCAACTTGCAGGCTATCCAAGCTAACGAGACTTTAAATAGTGTTCTGTGCTCGTCTGTGCAGCCAACGACAGAAGCTAACGACAGTTAGCATGCTTTGCTCGAACTTTTGCCATGGCGTTAGAACTGGTACACCGTTGTCGCTTGTGAAAACAAAATGGCGGCGCCGTGAGTGGAAACGTGCAGATTAAGGGGAGGTAATATTATAATAAGATCCTCTTCCTTATCACAAGGAGAGCGAAATCTGAGCGGCTCGTTTTTTTTCACATGCGTGCAGAGAAAGGCTTGCCAAAACAAAGTTACTGGGTTGTACTTTTTCACGTTTTTTGGGTCGGTAGATGCACCGAGGACCCGATTATAGCACTTGAACATGGAAAAAGTCAGATTTTCATGATATGTCCCCTTTAAGATAAAATTATTGTAATTTTATTTCTTTGGTTTCTTTCAGTCATTTTATAACATATACCAGCAGAATGTGTCATCATATTAGCTTTTTCACAACATAATAATGGCATGGCCTTTAATTAAAGAATGGCTTGCTCAGCAGAACAAAAGACTCCCTTCATTCAAAAGAACGGCTATCCAATGCACCCACATCTTTAGATTATACTTAAATCCAGTAAATCTTCTCACGTAGCCTTTCTTTTTAAATTAAATTCACATGTTGTTATGGTCTGAGAGGATTTCAGGTAGAAATGAGGAGAGAGCGACTGCTACTGCAACATGCAGCATTCCTTTGTTGGGGAAAGATTTACATAATCTGTTTTTCAAAAGCCAGGCTTTGTTTATTTTCCCAGATTCTTGAACAGAACCTTCCCAGATATTTACATATCACAGTATTCCTTCATAAAAAAAATATCTTTGAAGCAAACCTTGTTGGAACAATAAACTGTGAGTACTGTTATGCCATGTTGTGAAGGCTTTATGATCTATTTGTGTGTTTTACAGAGGGAGTGAGTGATTATCACTAAGACCTCTGGCAGCTTTTCACTACAAATCACATGCTGTTTTCTGTTTTCTTGGATAAGCCACTGGCTCGGATGAGCATTTGTCATTTAATTTGAATAATTACCATACCAGACTAATGATAAATGGTTTCATGCCACATGCAGCTCTCCTTACGATGAAACATTCCTGCTATAGCTTGGACTTCACTTTGGGACATCGCTTTTGAACTGTTGAATTTGCTGGGGTAAATTGGACCACAGCAGAATCTAGACAGAGCTTTGTCTCTGCAGGAGGGCATCATCAATCACAGTTTTAAGGAAAACTGAATTAATTATCCTGCAGAGAGCTGCAGTTAGCAGTGTAGCCCTCTTTTCTTTAGAAGGGAAATCAGATCAAACTTTATCTAGTGGGATGGGGCATCTTGCACCTATGGTTTTTGTTATTGCTCACTTGGTATGCTATAGGAAAGACAGAACATTGAGTGTGTCAGGGTGCGTAGATGATTTACCCTTTTGGCAATTTATCTTCATAATGTGCATTCATACTACTTCTAGTAGTACTACTAATTAACTAAATTTTACTTATGAACTCAATTTGGATGTGATAAATGCAATGAAATTAAATTATTTACCCCAAACTCACACCATCAGGTGAACCAGTGTTGCTGTGAAAACACAACACGGTCTCAGTGTTTACATTTTGTTTCAGGGAAACTGTATTTTGTACATCTAGTTCAGTCATTAAAATCTCTAGATGTGCAATCAGCAAGCAATCACATCATTATCATATGGCACAAGACTCTGCTGATCCTGCAGCCAATTAGATTGCTTGCTCAACATTTAAATAGGCTGGTTCAGTGTTTGCTGTAAGCTAGTCCTGCAGCGCTATCAGAGTTCCTCTGTACCCCTCCACCTCCCCAGCTCCACCTGCCTAGATCTGGTATGGGATTAATGTAGGCAGTGGCTATTTGCACCTCTGACCCTATCCAATAAATACTTTTAATACAATTAAACACTCATTAGGCAGTTTCTTTCCACTTTTAGAACTTTTTATTTTTTTTATTTTTGTTAAAAATAAATGCCTTTCTGATGTGATATGTAATGGGAAAATGGAGACAGGCGGATTCAAACCTGCGTTGATCATGTTAAAAGCCATTTCCGCAAGCCTTACTTGCTACTGCTGCACCACTGAAGATGTTGATTTCTGCAGGGAATCAGACATTGGTGGATGGAGCTAGTGTAAATAGCATTTGCCAACAAGGAATGGTATTTGCACTTAGTGTAAATAGACACTCCGATTAATGTATGTCTATTTTCAAATTACAGTACAATGTCAAATTTGTGAAACAGAAAATTTTACAGCTCAAAGGGGAAAAAAAAAGAAAGAAAAGTAAGCATAGGAAACACCTCTTAGGCAGAACTGTACATGCAGCACTGTATGGGGAATGAGAGTGTAGTCTTTCTACACCTCCTTGATGTTCCGGTCTGTCAGGCCACAGATTCTCATCCACATCACGATGGATATCTTCCCTTGCAATGCAGCACGGAGAGAATCGTTTGGAATGTCTTATCAGCTACATTCCCCTGAGACCAGTTCATCAATTTACAAAAATGTCCAATAGAAATGAACAGAAAATACACTTGGCTTGACAGATTATGACAACTGGTTTAACCATTTATGCAATTAACTAATGCATAATATAATATATTTTGATCAATATGACATAAGCAATTGATAATGTAGGAAACAGCAGACAATTTTACATAATCAATTACATGTATGTACCAAAGCATTGCCAATTTGTTCAATAGAATGATAAATTGCTTTTATGATGTGTACAAGAGACGTGGATGAGAGGTTAAACAAGCAGTTTTGAGAATTTCAGTTGTGCAACTGAGAAAAACTAATAAATCGAAAGATTCCTGTTTTCATATCATCATTAATACCATGGAAATAGATGCTGATCATTTCAAGAAAACACGTATTTGAGTTTAGTTGCAAGGAGGATGAGAAGGGAAATGAGAAATTTAATCTCAAACATTCCCAGACATGCGGATGAGTCAGACTCATTTCTTAGCAAGCTGATCTCTTTCTGGAGTTCTTGTACATTCATGAAATGACCAGTGTGATGTTTTAAACAATCACTCACTCAGACGCCCACATAAGGTCCTGAAGTCTCGCCGGAAGCCAACGCTATGCGGATGCTTGAATCCATGCTAATGCAAGTGAAGTTTTTTTCCCCCTCTGCCCACTCGTACCAACGTTGCTTGGCGACCTTGCTCTGGATATCTCTCTCTTGCTCTGTCCTGTTCAGAGTGCAATTATGATTGTAAGCACATATTAGTGTGCCTGTATTGAAATTCTGTGAGAATTTGATGTGCGTATGTGTTTCTATGTGAGTGTGAGGTTGAACTTGGGACTCACAGAAGGAGGAGTAATCACAGGGTAGCTGCATCCTGGCATCATGGGGAGAGAAACGGCACAGCTCAACATGTGAAGGTGTAAATGAGACCCGAAAGAAATAACACCCCTATTACAGATTAATGCATGCCGACGCTTTTCTTCTGTGAGTACTTATCAAAGGACTGCAGTACAGCTGTTCTTCTGCTCAATTACAGCTCTTTGAGGAGATCCTAGGGTAATGTAGCCTCATGCTCAAATATCTGGGCTGGTAACTGAAAAGTTGTGGGTTCAAACCTTGCAAGGATTGAACCATAAATGGTGTATTTCAGCAATTGTTGATCAGATCTGCAATTCAATTTCAGTGTAAAGAAGCAGAATTAAAAGTAATTGAAACTCGAATGGACGGACAGATAGATAGATAGATAGATAGATAGATAGATAGATAGATAGATAGATAGATAGATAGATAGATAGATAGATAGATGGATAGATGGATGAACGGACTGATGGATAGATGGATAGTAGTGTTGTCAAAAATACTGATATTGTATCGATACTGAAAATATCTGAAACGGTTCAAATACTCCTTTTCTGCAGTATTGATACACTGACTCGTCTCATTCAATCTTGTTGAATAGTGCTTGTATTGCACATAATTTGTGCCTCTTAAATAGCTCACGAAAACCAAATTGACTTCTTTTTCGCGTCTTATTGCTCTTAAATGGTCAAATACATACACAATTATGTCAAAATGCCCATCTTGGTAAGTATTCAGGTGAACACAGTCAGTTGATAGTTGAAAAAGAAATTACATTCGCATATTGTGTAACAGTATGTTGCATCAGTGCATCAGCTCTTGAAGTGACAGCAGCCTAATATTCCTGCTGCTGTCTATGTTAATCAAAGAACAAAAGACAACTTTTGTTGACTAAATAACTTTTGTAACTTTAATTGTAAGCATTAATCTGTATTTAATTTTTACAATAAAGACTATCCAGTGTTATTTTACATTATATTACTTTAATTTCTGTAGTATTTTGTACCTGAATACTACTGTTAAACCCACCTGAAAAACTTAAAGCTGTGTTTATTTCATTTGTCTCTTTATTCTATAGTATTTATTTGTGCTATCATTTGCAATTTATTTGTTCTTATTTTATTACTGTTTACTTGTCTTTTTATTCACTTTGTAAATTTAGTTCAACAATTCAAATAAAGCCTCCCTGTTCTGTATGTAAGCTATTGCAACTAAATTACCCAAATTATCAAAAAAATTATGAGATGACAACATTCTCTGTATTATGGTATATATGGCAGTTTTCCCTGTGGTATCGTAAATGGTATCGAATATCGATATTTTTCAAGGTATCATATCAAAGTTGAAAACACTGAAAGATAGATAGATAGACAGATAGATAGATAGATCTTGGATCACTCTTGGATTTTTGTTAACCTTTTAGCTCACATTTTACAAAGCAAAAACTTCAAGCTTATTTATTCTTCTGCTGACCTTTAATATATCAGATTACATCAGTCAGATCCTTCGACTCCAGGAGTCCACAGCGACAGTTTCCAGCGCATTCAGCTCAAGCTGTGGAAGTAGATGATTTGCTCGTGATTAATGCAGATTGCTCCTTCTTCTTTTGAGCAGAGCACAAGCATTCCTCAATGTGGCAGGGAAGCAGAACTGTTCATTTCCAACACTTTATTTACTTCATTTCTCTCTGTATTGCAAGATCCATTCAGTCCATTCTAAGGATTGCTGGTGAGTCAAACATGGCATAACATAACTCACATTTAATATTCTTTCCCCATGAGATGACTCTCTTTTCTTACTGCTGGGTGGATCATCTGCAATGTCGCATGCATCTTATTATACCTCTCTGCATTTTGTTTCCCATTAAACATGCAGCTTAAAATCTCAGACTTTTATCTGCCAAAGAGTAAGAAGGAAAAGGCCTGCTGTCAGTCAGATTGATTTATGTGTGCAGGCCTGGCACAGAGACGCTGCATCCTTAGGTTCTACCCTACTGAGCATCTGGCAGCTGATATTTCTTTCTCATCTGCTGTAGAGTAAACATCCAAATATTAAAAGTTTAATTTTGTAGTGTACACTGTGGTTCATAGGCAGTTCATTGATTGATTCCTTGTATAATGGCATTTTAAATGCCCCATGACACTCAAATCATTTTTGTTTACTGAAGCTTCTGAAGAAATGAATTAAAGCTCTGTTTTAAATTACCCCAGTGCCAGACTTTATTAAGTAAAGTGACATCCTATGGCTTATTTATAACTTAAGATTACATTTTTCATTGCTTTATTTTGACAGGAAGCACAGTCAGTGAAAGAATACTGAAATATATGTTGTGCCTATGAAGGCATAGACGTGTATTGTGCGTCATCTTTTTCTGAAATTGATCATGACATCTGACCTTTGATATTTGGATGGACTTTATTAAATCAGGAGAAAAAATTCTTACTAGTGTTGTATTTTGTTTTTCTGTAAGTCTACAGTGGCTCCAAAACAAATTTAAACACTTAAATAACGTATACAATGTAAGTGTAGCTTTCTAACAAAAAACAAAAAAACCAAAAAAAATTAATAAAGTGGCATTTGTTTGAAAGAAGCTTAATATAAACACAAACAAATAATTTAAGAAAACAAGTTGCTTAGGTTTAAAAATTAAGCAATAGATGTACTACTGAAGATGATGGTGATGGTAGTAGTAGCATAAAATATCAAAACATCTGCTGACCTATATATTTTGCTATTTAGAAGCTATTGTATCTGTTGGTTTTCTTATTCTTTTTCCTCCCCAATAGGAGTTTATGGCAGCCCTATCAACGGTACTTATGAAAATGATGAAAATTGGCACATTTACAGTGGCGTTCCTGAACAGTAATCTGACCAACTTTAGAGTCTCTAAGACCAACTTTATAGCACCACCACCAACTCAAATATTCACTTTTTAAATGGTTATAGCTTTTTAACCCTTTTGTCATAGAAACAAAATACACCTGATTCCTGTCTTCATGCTGATCACATTTAATATATACATTAAGATGCAGTAGCCCCTATTTTTTTTTCCCCCTACTCCATCTGTGGATTCCTTGGGTCATGCCAAATCCGTCTGTACTGATTTTGGCAGGACTAGACAAATCGACTGTCCGCCATTTTGGGATTTGTCATAAATTGCGATATCTTTTAAACGATTTGACATATTGGCACAAAATTTGGTAGAGCTCATCGACAGAATGTTTTATATTATAATCCGATGGCTCAGTGAGGCCTGCATTGCCAGCAAGACAATTAACACTTTCAATGCCTAGAAAGCTACTAAAGACATATTTAAATCAGTCCATGTGACTACAGTGGTTCAACCTTAATGTTATGAAGCGACGAGAATACTTTTTGTGCGCCAAAAAAACTAAATAATGACTTTATTCAACAATATCTAGTGATAGGCGATTTCAAAACACTGCTTTATGAAGCTTCCGAGCTTTACAAATCTATGGCTTCGAATCAGTGGTTCGGAGCGTGTATCAAACTGGTAAAGTCATGTGATTTCAGTAAACGAGGCTTTGTTACATCTTAAGTGTTTTCGAAATTTCAGTGGTTCACCATGGTTCACCACTAGCCATCGGATTTTATGAAAAATATCTTCATTTGTGTTCCGAAGATGAACGAAGGTCTTACGGGTGTGGAGCGACATGAGGGTGAGTAATTAATAACAGAATTTTCATTTTTGGGTCAACTAACCCTTTAAGTTATCTGAGTAATTTGAACACAGTGACACCTAGTGTTCCAGAGATATAGTATGAGATATAATATTTTTTGCACATTCGTTCCTCCCTAAAAGCCCAAACTTAACGTTAATTTAACCAGATCAAATCAGGGATTGTCGTAAACTGGACGTGCTGGATAATAGAGAGTTATTAAAACTGCATTAAGCCTTGAAAGAAATACTGTTTTCCAAGCGGCTTTTTGTGTGCGCGCTCTTAACATGTTTAAGAATAGCTAAATAAATAAATACTGCACGATAAATAGAAGAATTCAAATAGACCCACGGGGGTGATCAGTATCAACGATCGGTATTGGTCGATACTGTTTCCAGTAGGGCTGGGAAAATAAATCAATGCATCACTCGATTCTGATATTTTCTGAATGGATCGCGATTCTCTCTGGAATCAATTTTGAGTTTAGTTTTCAACAGCAGATGGCGCTCTAGGTTAGTTTTTAACCGCACAGTCAAATGAAGAAAAGCGCTGAAGAGCACTTGTGCGTTCAGCTGAGTTTGAGAATGTACTTGGACCTCAGAATCCTTTTATTACACACTTGGAATTCGCTTCAACCTTTTCAAACTTTATGAATGATTATTTTATAGAAGGTTCAAGTGTTGTGTGTAAGGAATTGGAAGCAAGCAGAGTACGGCTGTTTCTAAAGCATGCAGTGGCATCTGCTGTTAAAAACTAATCGAATCATGATGCATTCGGAAAAATCTCAGAATTGATCCAGAATCATTTTTTCGATTCACAATGCATTGATTTATTGTCCCAGCCCTAGTTTTCAGTGAACAGTAAATGGTGATTGGCCCCAAAAATTCTGATCGGGACACCCTTAGTAAGAATATGTGTTTTATGTGTTTGTGTGTAAGACATGCAGACAGGTTTTTGTAATGATGACAGATGAGGTCTCCCCTGACACATCACAATACTGGCAGAGTCAAACCTGCAAACGCTACTGTAAATATCTAATTTTCTTTTCTCATTCTACCCTATCATTCACTTTATTTAATCAAATTCATTCCTCTCCTCTGTCTTTGTCACTTATATGCAGTAATAATATATCGTGTTGCATTTCACCAGCCGGTCTCACGTGTCACCATACATTTTGTGTCTCTTTGCAATGAAATAATGTTTCATGTGCACTGGGACTTCTTACCTAATTAGGCCGGTACTGGTCAGAGATGCACGTCTGAAGAGACAGTAATTCTCTAAGTATAGCATTCAGTGACTGTAACATTCATGAAGTACTGGTTACAATTCCTTTGGCACATAGAGTTCATGTAATGTATAACACCACAGCACATGGATCCAACACACCAGAATGACTTTTAACACTGGAAAAGAGTTGAGAGAGGCAGAATCAAATGGATGGATTGACAATCAAAGAATACAGAGATGATTTGAGTAGAGCAAAACGACAGACGGGAGACAAACAATGTACAAGAAACTTGACCCTGAAAACTAGGGCTCAGGTGTGTTGTTCTGGAGAGAGCCAGTGCATACACACACACACACATTCATATTCACACATACAAGCAGATGCTGAGGCACATATTAGCAAACAGCACACTTACATGCACATGTGCACTCAAACCGTTTCCAGATGATGCACCTGCAGTCTCAGAATCACCAGAGGTCAGGATCACATTGACCTAAATCACATCCCCACTTTACACCATCATATTATCCCGCATTACTTTATTATGACAGAGGGTTGAGACAATGGGTGTGAGAAACGTTCTCTGATTGCTCCATGAATACTGCATGAGTCTGATTCATTCTTTTCTTCTCAGATTATAGGTTATGTTCTCTAAAGTAATCATGACATTTCAGCTTGCAACTTAATTTTACGGCGCTTGCATGCACACACACATACGCACACACACACCCTCATCAGTAAAGCAGCAGGGAGGACATGGTTACAGTAAACTTGTTGGAGTGACTGAGGTTGTGGTAATGAGTGTATCGGTGTCTCTGCTTGCAGTAATATTCTTTGATTCTTTGGGTTTTGGTGGCGTTTCTCCGAGCAGTACCAGCTGTAATAAATAATCCACAGTACAAAAATAAAACAATGCAAATATTACAAAATATGACATTAAAAAGTGTATAAATAATTTTTCTAAAGAGACCGTGTCCATCAACTATATCAGCAGAGTCTCAATTGCCTCCCATGAGCCCATTGAGTTTTAATAGACTGGGTCTGCATGCCATGGGTTTGGTGGGAGGTAACTGAGAATGAATGGGGAAAAGTCACTTGAGAGGAGCCAATGCCTCCATTGTGTTATGATTGGCCTATTATGCTGTTCACATGATGAAGCCCGCCTGTCGGTTTTGTGCGTGTTCCGCACTTAGATATTTCAGCTTTACACCATGTCAAAATCAAATTTAAAATGACTTTACATTAAAAAGTGTATAAATCTAAGTGACAGTGTCCATCAAGTCATTTCAAATTTGATTTTGACATGGGATAAAGCGGAGATATCAAAGTGAGTGAATTGTTGATCTGTTGATCTGGAATAAATATAAAAAATGCTTGGAAAACACTCATTTGATGAGATTTATACTTGATTTTAATAAATAGAACAATTCGTAATTTAAAAAGTAACATTAATAACCTGTTAGAGTTATTAAATAGAATGGTAACACTTTATTTTAGGGTCTTTTAACTAGTTGATTATTAGCATGTATATTAATAGAATATTGGCTATTTATTAGTACTTATTAATGCCTTATTCTGCATAACCTTATTCTACATTCTTAATCCTACTCAATACCTGAACGTAACAACTACCTTACTAACTATTATTAAGCAGTAAATTAGGAGTTTATTGAGGGGAAAAGTCATAGTTAATAGTTTATATGTGTTCCCTATACTAAAGTGTTACCAATAGAATATATGTTGTATGTTATATGTTACAAAATAGAATTTTCAGACCACCTCTGCATGCCACTGGTTTAGGGAAACTGCTACACTAATAAAACTACAGATGTTAATGTTGTCAGTTATATTCCTTAGAAGCAAAATAGTATAAAATAATATTATATATAATATTATACAGTGTTTAGATATTTTCACTGGTAAACAAGACAAAAACAGATACACTAAATTATTAAAGTCTCAGTGAAACGAAGATATATATAGTGATAGATCTTTTCTTCTGTATTGTGACGTTCATCCATTTGTAACAGATTATCGGGAAAAATGTAGGATGGGACTTGGTTCTATTCATCATTTGTTTATTGGATTTTGAAATGCCGCTGTTATGCTCAAAAATGAAACGCGATAGTGAAAGGGTGGGGTCTGAGCAGACTTAAAGGGTCAGAGGTCAACCAAAAATGAAAATGATCCCATAATTTACTCACCCTCAAGCCATTCTAGGTGTATATCTTCTTTCAGACGAACACAATCAGAGTTATAATAAATAATATCCTGGCTCTTTCCAGCTTTGTAATGGCATTGAATAGTGCCCAAGTTTTTGAAGCTCCAAAAAGTGCATCCATCCATCATAAAAGAAATCCATATGACTCCAGTGGGTTAATAAATGCCCTTTGAAGTGAAGTGATGGGTTTTTGTAAGAAAAATAACCATGTTTATTTAATAAACTATAATCACTGGCTTCCGGCAACAGCCGTACGTCGAGTACTGGCGGAAGTGTGACCTCCGACTCGACGTATGACGTAGCTCCTCTACTCTTATATCGAAATCCTCTGACAGTTTTCTTTAAAAATTCTCATTTTGGACTTCTAATTTGTGATGGGTGTTTTGTTTTGCTCAATCTTCTGCTCTTCAGCGTTTTTCAATTCTTATCTAAGCTTACGTTACGTCATACGTCAGGTCAGAGGTCACCCTTCCACCGGAACTCGACTCTCTGAATGTGAGTGGATATTTAAATATAGACATTTTTCTTACAAAAACCCATCGCTTCGTTCAGAAGGCATTTATTAACCCACTGGAGTCGTATGGATTAGTTTTGTGATGGATGGATGCGCTTTTTGTAGCTTCAAAAACTCGGGCACTATTCAATGACATTACAAAGCTGGGAAGAACCAGGATATTATTTAATATAACTCTGATTGTGTTTGGCTGAAAGAAGAAAGTCATATACTGTACTGTCATCGTTGCTTTGAACCGATGTTCGTTTTTGCTTAGTCTTACATAACTTTATTACTTTGAGTTTGGTTAACTTAAAGTAATAGGTTTCCTCAGATCATTTAAGTAGCTATATAGTTGTTAAGACTTAGTTAGATTTGTTACCTGAATTCAAACTGAATGAGTGGAATAAACTTAAAATCTTTAAAGTGAGTTTACACTAATAATTGACTAAACCAACACTTAAATATAGGTGAATTTAACTTATATGAGTTTATAGTACTCACACTTGTTAGTTTTAAAACTTAAATGGTTTAAGGCAATTGGTTTCCTCAAATGGTTTTGAGTTACTGTAACTTATCGGGTTTTTACGCTGTAGGATGGCTTGAGGGTAAGTAAATTATGAGATAATTTTATATTTTTGGGTGAACTATCCCTTTAATAATGGGAGAAAAAAAAACAAATAAAATGTATAAAAGTGAAACATATACATTGATGAATCATTCACAAAAAGATCTATTACATACATCTATCTATAAAATACATGTATGTTTCCATTTCATGGCAATTTTTTTCCCACCAGTCCTAGTAGACAGCAAGATGAAATTGTGGTATTTTTCTGACCACGTCACTGTCATGTATGCATCCAGAAAGGAGAATGTATATCTGAATGTGTGTGTTTTGTACTACAATCTAAGTTGTTGTAATCTGAGGAGTTGGGTGTCCTTGATCTCACATGAGCAGTCTTCTGAGAAACACTCCTAATCGATCAGTCGCTGTTCTTAAGTTTGAATCGCTGCGCTATACAATACTTTCTGATGCTGTTTGGCATGAGAACAATACAGCTGCTTTACTCCATTCATTATTCATCGTGAAACGTGTCGAGCGATCAGTGCAAGACTGCTGAAAAGAGCTGCTGGTGCATTAACTCCTTCGATCTCCTCAGAGCTGCTGACCAGATGGCCTGCAGGAGTGCATATAAAGAGCATGATTATTTCATCCTTTAAACTCACTCTACTGATTTTAGCACTTCTATTTCACTTCACAGGTTTAAACATGAAGCATCCTCACTTTAACCATGAGACTAACTCATGTGTTGTGTATGTGTTGCTTTAAGAGCTACATTCGGCCTCTGGAGGCTTTGATATTGTCTGTGTAGATTGACTGACAGTCACATTGTAGATGTACACACAGAATTATACATTATAGGCTGTCCCCTACATCACTTGAACTTGAGCTATGTCATTGTTGTGGTCATGCTCCTCTGTATTCTGCAGTGCGCAATGCTTCATTTGTCTTTAATGTAATCTTGAACAGATTTCTCAATCTGACTGGAACCCAGTCAATTTTTGTCCTCTTGCTGTTTAAATGATAGATAGCTTTTTCTGCAGTGCTGTCAGTTACAAAATACAGATTCATCCAGAGGTTTACAGACTGCACAACCACATGCATATATACAACCACACAAACACACACACTCTTTACCGGTCAAAAGTTTGGGATAATTATTAGGGGCTCAAGTGTGTAGCGCTGAAACCCTATTGTAACTGTAAAATTTTCCAAGGATCAGCATTCTCCCCTAAAAGTGACTGGGCAGACCAAACTGTAAGTCATAGAGACTTGAAATGTTAAGGGCTGGTAGTACTCAAACCATCTACAGCGTCACAAAGGCTCGCCCCAATCGACCTGACGGGGGCGCTACAGCGGTCAAAAGTATGAAATGGCTCATTACTCCTAAACCTTTAGGCGAAATTTTCAGGTATTTTGGATTGTTTTGAAAAACTTTTGCGAACTAGTCCTAGGTTTTGGGCCCAATCGGAACCAAACCAGTGCAGAAAAAGCTGATTTGTGGTCCCTAAGGTCCGCCAAAACGTTTTAACCAAACTCAGCACACCTATGTAAGAGCTCATTCTGTGGTCGTGTGAAAAAGGACCCGACAACTGGCCATTTGGTGGCGCTATAACATGAAAAAAACTTTAAATGGCTATAACTGCTTCACCGTTAGTCCGACCGACTTGAAAATTGCCTTGCAGTGTCTTTGTCCAAGGTGCCATGACTGAGGACAATGATTTTGAGCAGCTATTAGACAAGGTTAACGGAGGCCGATCGGAAGGAAACTCGCTGGGCTTGTTTAACTCACGGCCCTAGAAGCCTGTGAGAATTTCGAAAGATATCGGCCACTGGGGGGCGCCTTCACGTTTTTCACGTGCGTAAAGGATTGCGTATTGCACAATTTTTCGCGCACGTCCACGACATTCATACCACATGGTAGGACAACTCATTCTGAGCAACTTTGCCTCTGGGACCGCCTCTGTCCATCAAATTGTTCGTTAAATATTGGAGATTACTTTAAAAACTGAACTTTTTGGTTCAACCTTGATAACTGTTAAAAAGCTTTAGAAACTATAGATTCCCTATGGTAAATTGCCTGTATTTGCTGTATATGGTCTTTTCCATCTATGATCGAGATGGTTACAGGCTTGCTAAATAAAACGTAATACCTTTTATGCATGTGCTCAGTTATTAATAATGGTTCTTATTATTATCAGTGTTAAAAATGTTGCTTTAAAACATCACTATTTTTTGTTATATTTTTCAATAAAGCTCTAAATGACAATATTTTAATTTGAAATTTGGAAGAAATGTTATCAATACTTAATAGAATGAAGCAAAAATGTTCATTTTACTCAAACACATACACATACACAATAAATAGTAAATCCAGAGAACCTGATTTTGCAGTGGTCTCATAATTTTTCCAGAGCTGTATGCATTTCAACACTCGTTTTCTCTCTCTATACTGTAGGTCTTTATGAATTCATAGTTTATTTAAAAAGTTTTTTTTGCAACAAATGTCCACAACAAATACTGTATAAGCCTTTAGTCATGTCATTGTTTCTGCTTCTTTCCACCACTGTCTGGGTCTTGAAACGGGATTGTCCTATTTCCTCAGTCTTCAACTTAATGTTGTTATGAACTGTATTGTACAAAATACAAAAGTAAAAAATTTCCTGATAATTTACTCACCCCCATGTCATCCAAGATGTCCATGTCCTTCTTTCTTTAGTCGAAAAGAAATTAAGGTTTTTGATGAAAACATTCCAGGGTTATTCTCCTTATAGTGGACTTTAATTGGCCCCTAACGGTTGAAGGTCAAAATTACAGTTTCAGTGCAGCTTCAAAGGACTTTAAACAATACCAGACGAGGAATAAGGGTCTTATCTAGCAAAACGATCTGTCATTTTCTTTAAAAAAAATGAAAATGTATGTGCTTTATATAGACACAATGATCACATCACAAGTGCTTCCACCAGATCACGATTCCATATTCTTCAAAAAGCTTACGCTGAATGTCCTACACCTTCCCTATTAAACTTACGGAAAAAAAACAGAACTGGTGCCGCGTTTGTTCCGTAAGTTGAATAGGGAAGGTGTAGGACATTCAGCATAAGCTTTTTGAAGAATACAGAATCGCGGTCTGGAGGAAGCACTTGTGATGAGATCATTTGTGTCTATAAAGCGTACATTTTGCATTGTTTTGTTCATGTGAATCGACTGTCTCTGTAAAGCGTCCTTGAGCTTGGGAAAGGCGCTATATAAATTAAACATATTATTATTATTATTTTCATTTTTCTAAGAAAACGACCGATCGTTTCGCTAGATAAGACCCATATTCCTCGTCTGGGATCATTTAAAGCCCCTTGTAAAGCTGCAATTTTGACCTTCAAATGTTTGGGGCCAATTAAAGTCCACTATGGACATGGACGTTTTGGATGACATGGGGGTGAGTATATTATCAGGAATTTTTTATTAGAAAGTGGACTTTAACGAATGAAAAATGCCGCAAGTAAGTTCTATTACCTGTTCGTGGTCAGTTAATAGCCGCGTGTGGTGTCCCAAGTTTGTAAATAGAGACTAAATGACAGCTTCTGATATATTTTTTTAGCGATTTATTTACTTTGTATTGTGTGACGTAGTCCAGTGAAGGCGTGTTTAGGGCGGGTTTTACAGGAGGGCCGCGAGGCTACTGGCCCGACAGTGGAAACGTGGCATGATTTTGGCCATTGTGCTCGCGCTGGCCAGTGGAAAAGCGGCTAATGGGTGAAGATGGCAGAAGAAGACTGTACATTCGCGAGATGGACGTATGCGCATTACTTCGAGTTTGTCAGATAATCACCATACTTTTAACAGACTTGGACCGTTTGTGATTCTGTCTGTCATCCTTTCTTGCATTGTCTTGAGCCTTCTCTTTGCCAATTATAAGCTATATTATTAGTAGCCTGGATAGCCCACAGTCATTATCATATCGCCCTCTACTGGATGTAAAATGCTCTACAGTACATTTTGTCATTTTAGAGTGTTAAGTTCTACTTCTGTGTAGTTATTTTGGTGAAAGTAACTCAAAAGTAATACAGGAGTAATGTAACGCATTACAATTCTGAGACAGTAATATTGTAAGGTAAAGAATTACTTTTAAATAACAGTAACAAGTAATGTATTACAGTTTGGAAGTAACTTGCACAACACTGCTAATGGTAACGTCAGGCTGTATATTACAGAAGGTGCTGTGTAAGTTGTCTGGTGCTGTACATTAGCCATGTGTCATCTATCACAGATGCAGCTTTAGTATCTGCAGCACGGTGAATCTGTTATTATCCTGTACCTTTAGTCTCTGGCCTTGATGCAGAGAAATAAATGAATACTGATAGTAGCACAGAATGTACCTGCTTGCATTTTCTCTCTCTTGCTCATCCTCATTTTCTCTCTCTGTCAGCACTTTTCTGTGCTCCCTGGAAAGTTTGTCACTAATCTCAACACACTATCAATAAGTCTAATTTAAAAACAACGAATTCCCTTTTATCCGGTTCATGGTGCACACACAGCTGTCGTTACAGTCTTTACACTTGCTGTGGAGTCACAAAATCTCCCATGTTTTGTAGGATTTAGCACACTACATTACTGAAGCTAAGTGGCGTTGTGCTAGACTACAACCAAAAGCGTACTCTACGCTTTATTAACACATTACAAGTGTGCTTTTGTGTTTCTGTGGTGTTAATAACCTCCTCATATGCCTGGTAATGCCTTTGCGAACTGAGTTTGAATGACTAGCATGAGCCAGTTAACCTCTGCTGGTAGATTTCTGAAATGACTGTACACCATCTAGACCCAAATGACTTTTTTCTTAGTTGACAGCCATTCAGAAATTGCCTTGTTATGGAATATTGAGATGTGAGAGCACTGAGTGTATGCTAACAGATAGCTTAGCATTCACATTCATGTAAGGGTCAGTTTACACGACACCATTTTCAACTAAAAATGGGAAACTTTGTATGCGCTTTGGCCGCTCATTTACAAGACAACAGCGTTTTTGGTGCCTGACGAGTTTCAAAGTGCACGTTTTTGAAAACTATACTGTTAACGTCTCCATGTAAACTACGAAAATGCAACTTTGTGAAAACTATAGACTATAGGCGCGTAGTGTTTCTTTACAAAGTGACATCGCCACCTACTGGCCTGGCAGCAGAATACAGCGTTTTTAGTCATTTTTGATCCGTGTGAAAATATTTTCCATTTTTAGAACATCGTTATGATGTAAAGGTACCTTAAACTTTCTTGACTTGTTGTTCAGATATTGTTTTTTCGGCCTTTGATAAAAAAAAATATCCTTTGATAGTTAATTTTAATCATTTTAACTACACGCTAAAAAATGCTGGGTTAAAAACAACCCAAGTTGGGTTGAAAATGGACAAACCTGCTGGTTAGTTTTATTTAACTCAACTATTGTTTAAAAAATATTGTATTGCTGGCTTAAAATGAACCCAAAATATGTTGGAAATTAACATTTTTGATATGTTTAATAAATTACATTTTTTTTTAAAATAAGCTTAATGAGTTAAAAAATGTTCACCTTTTGATTATTATTGTTGCCTTTTAGTAATTATGTGTCTGATTTTTAATTTCCATATTATTTTGGGTTCATTTTAATCCATACATATAGTAATTTTTAAACAATAGTTGAGTTAAATAAAACTGCCCAGCACTTTGTGCAAACATTTAACCCAACTGCTGGGTTTGTCCATTTTCAACCCAACTTTGATTGTTTTTAACCCAGCATTTTTTAAGAGTGTAAAATGGCATCTAAATTTAGTCAACAAAATAACATTTTAGTTGACAAGACAGTGCAAATTTAAACATAATATTCAAAGATTTTATATATTAATTAACCAACATTTAACAAAAAATTATTAATTTTCCTTGTTTTAGTGCATTGTTACTGTAAGAGGACATTCATAACATAACTGCTGACATTGCTAGCAGGTAAAAAGTTTTCACTTTAAGTATAATACTATGTTTTTGATTGATCTGAACTTTAAAATTGAAACTGGAAAATAAAAACTATAATAGTATCTCAATGAAATGAAAATAGCCAGCTGTAGACTGGTTAAAACTGGTTAAAACAATCTTTCTCAGCAAGACGACAGTAGTTGACCTGAAAGAGAAAACTGAGCATAGAAGACATTTTTCCCTATAGTGCCCTTTACAGTAATGTTGAGATTGTATGTTCGCATTGTGTTATGAGCTGCATTCTGTTTTATTCACACTTTTGCGTTCATGTGCATTGTATGTTTCAGCCGAAGTTTACATTGAGAATTCTGTTTAGCTTCATGAAGTCAGAAGGACACCAATGTTCAGTCTAATATAACTCTCTCTGTTTCTGTTTCTGTCTGTCTAGGAACCTTGGGAAATCTGGATTGAGAGTATCATGCCTTGGTCTGGGTGAGTCTTACATTATATCAGAGAAGATATTTCCACATGCTGTATGTGTTTGGTGCAGTATCAGCAGACACAGTTTTTGCAGGGTTCGGTTTAACAGTTCATTAATCATGACACCACGCTGACTTTCTCGATTTCACAAACCCACACACACACACACACAATCTGGCTCTTAATGTCTGGGATAGGAGGACTGGGACTCGAACAGTGGGATATATGAAAGCAATTACAAAAGCTGAACTACAGTAACCGGAGTGGGCCAGTCAGCATCGGTACCTCAGAGGCGAAAAAAAAAGGCAGACTCAGCTTTCAGAGTGAAACAGGCCAACGCTACAGGGACTCCGTATGCCTGTGCGTGTGTGTCTTTTAAAATATGAGCACTACGGTGTATGCGTGTTACTAAATATAAAATTATCCAGGAAGATAAATAGCTCTGAATGCGAGGCTTGAGTAGGAGGCACACGTTTGAATCCGGCCTTTGTCTAGTCATGATCCCATTCCTATCTTTCTCCCACCAATGATTTTCATCTTACTGTCAATAAAAAGTGACAGAGCTCAGAATAAATCTATCATATATCCTATGTGTGCAACAGGTGGGTGGCAGGGCTGTTTTGATACCGTCACGGACAAGACGACATGAAAAACATTGCTAAATGCAAGTTATAAAATCTAGTAGATCGAAAATAAAACGACTATCTGTTTTTTAATGCATTGTTGCATCACTAAATGAATCAGTGCTCATAATGTAACCTGTCCTCCAGAAAGATCAGTACAGATTCCTTGAAAATAAAGGAATGTTTTGTTCATGAATAACTCGAATTGCTTGATGAATCAGTGAGTTGCTCATAATGCAACCTTTCCTCCAAAAATGGTCGCTGAACGAATCAGTGAACAAATCTGAACAAATCATTTCAATGAACAGATTCATAAGATTTTTTGATGATAAACATTTGTTTTGGTAAAAACTCTCTAGTTTTTAACAAATCAGTAAATAAATCAGTGATTCGCTCATGATGTAACCTGTCCTGCAGACCGAGTCACCGAATGAATCCGTATACAAATCTGAACTGGTCATTTTGGTAAGAAGAGATTCAAAGGATTCACTGAGAACAAAATATATTTTTGTTCATGAATCTGTTTTTTTTTAATGAATCACTGACTCGCTCATAATATAGCCTGTACTGCAGAAAGAGTCACTCAGTGAATCAGTGAAGAAATCCGGGGTGCGTTTCCCGTACAACGACTCGCTGCTTCACTACCATAGTACGATGAATCATTGAACAAATCAACTAGCTAGTCACGACTGTTTCCCGAAACCGTATTGTCGCAAACCTGTCGTTCAGACACGTTGGTTAATGATGTCACGCAGGTGGTGGAGTAATAGCTTTTGAGATCGAATTAATGCTAGATTTTTTGCTATAAATTACGGACATGGCATCTGAGGACTATTTCTCGTTTTTCTCAGTTATCTTTATTTCCAGATTCAATCATAGGCGTATCACGTATCAGAGCACGTACGCACATGCTTAAAATCTCTTGACAAACCAAAATATGTAAATGACATTTGTATATATTCGAAATAAAAGATATTCATTGTACTTAATGTCAGCTTGCTTATTTTGCTTAAGATAATGATTTACTAAGTCCTCATGTCATAAAAACAAGAAACTATGCTTCTAATCACAGCTCGAGAGCTGTCGTTCCAACCACACAAGTTTGCAATGCAGTTTGCAAATGTTCGTTTGAACGATGGTTTCGGGAAACACCAAATCATTGGACTGTGTTAGTAACGACGGAACTTGCGATGTTAGTCGGCTAACAATGCTTTTGGGAAACGCACCCCCGAACTAATCACTGTGTTAAGCAGATTCAAAAGAGTCATTAAGAAGAACCCACTAAAAAGATTTAATCTGTCACTTGGTGGAAACTAACCAAATTAGGCAGATTCCAACACAGATTGATCTCGAACACCATGAAATACTCAAAGTAAAATAAAATAAGACCATATTAAAGGTACACTAAAAAAAAAAAAAAAAAAATACTGCATGCATTTTGCGGAAGAACATTGTTTTGTTTGTGCTTTGACTCTATGTGACTGTGCAGATAAATATGGTTCTTTCTCATAACTAAAAAGAGAAAGAAAGATTATCCTACTGCCCATAAAACATGATGCCTGAAGTAAACCAGTTGAAAACCACAGGTCTAAAACATTCTGCACCATCTTTTTAAGAAATCCACTACAGGGTAAGAATGATTTTGAGTCAAAAACTATTTAGTACTTACATAATTGCAGTCCTTTTAATGAAGCTATTTCGTGTTGTTTATGAGTGACAGAAAATAGTTCAATTCAAATGTGAACAGTGGAAGCATGCAACTTGTATTTGACTGAGAACAGCACAGGTTTTTCAGTACTAAAATCTCCGAATATCATTTTCAGGAATATAAAGTGTGTGTTAGTCATGTCTCTGTGAGACAAACGGATGGCTCATGTGCTGTGTCACGTCTGTATTTCCAGCAGAGCACAGCAGACAGGTCGAGGTGAGAGTGCGGTCATGTCCGCCTCCACAACAAGTTAAGAATCTTTTATGTAACTCTGGTTTCTCAAATCAAACACTAGAGAGTGAAAGGATATCTGACTCTCTTGCAGAGAAGGAACAGAATGAGTTAAATATAGAGGCAGGTTAAGTGTGCAGCAGAGAGACTGTGTGGGTTTGTTCGGAGAAGGAAAAAGAACAGACTTACCTCACAGCCTTATTCAACGAAAGACTGTAGACTTATCAGTACTTTTTTTCAAGGTGACATAAATGAATGATTCATTAGTTTGTCACACTTCTACTTTACCAATTTCATTAATTGTCATAAGCCAAAATAAATCAGTTTAACAGGAAAAGATTCTTTGAGTGAAGATGATAGTTGGAGTTGGTGGAGGTGTAGATTTTTGTACGAGCAAAATCGAGAGCAGCCGCCCAGGAAGCCGTCTCATGCAAAGGTCAGCATTATCTCCCATAATGCCACAAGTGCACAGAATAGGTGGTGCTACACCAATGTTTAGGCAGGGAGCACGCTCAGAGACGGCTGCCTGCTGCGGACCCTGCCAAACTGCATTAGGAGTACACCGACAGATTCACACGATCCTTCATGACACTGCAGAGCAGGTCAGACGAGCTGGTATGTTATTAAGAACAAAATCCTTTGAATATAAGCTCTTTAGTCGTTTCTCTTAATCAACAGAAAATGTGATTTATTGACATTGGATTGAAAGGTTCAGTAGCCTCTTATAGCCCCTGGAAAAGCTTTCTCATGGGCAGAATTACCATAACTATGAAATTCCAGCTTGTAAAAAGCCTCGTAATTACAACTTGTAAGCTCAGAATTTTCTGAGAGCTCCGACTTGTACCATGTGACCACCTCAGATTAATTTAGGCATTGATAGTGTTACCAGAGTTACTAGTGTTGACATCTCCAAGTAGAATGTCACGTGTTGTCATCTCGTCATTATGCTAATTGACATGGTGTGAACCAGTGTCGGGCAAGTTACTTCAAAAAAATAATTAATTACTAATTACTAATTACATCATCAATATTGTATTTAAAATACTTTTCTAATTACTCTGTCTGAAAGGTA
This sequence comes from Elopichthys bambusa, assembly GCA_037101425.1. Classification (NCBI taxonomy): domain Eukaryota; kingdom Metazoa; phylum Chordata; class Actinopteri; order Cypriniformes; family Xenocyprididae; genus Elopichthys; species Elopichthys bambusa. The sequence goes on along the minus strand of CM074441.1, from coordinate 32,185,621 downwards.
ATTTAATTACTCAATAAGTAACTTACTAATTACTTCTTAAAATCCCTATAAACCTTGAACGAATAGACAATAGAAAGGAAACTCTTTTAATAATTCAGTCAAACATGGAGTAGTTTAGCCTTTTATAGCTTTTTAAAACATTTTAACTTTATTAAAACATATACTATAATAATTTTATTTACTTTATAATACTTAAAGTTTTTTTAGTAACAAATAGGGATGTCACTATACTAAAAATATAGTAGTCGGTACCGATACCACCAAAAGTGCACAATACTCGATACCACGGTAAAAATATATAAAAATACAAATAAAACAATGCTATATATATATATATATATATATATATATATATATATATATATATATATATATGTATATGTTTTTTTTTTGTTTTTTTTTTTCAGGTAGGTCTAATTGTAGTAAGTAAAAATACCACAGAAATTGAATAATCAAATATAAAATAACTCTGCATAGTCGTAACTGTATAAATTAAATATAGATTAATCCTTATTAAAGCTCTTCTTTTGTTGTTTGATTATCATTTATAATTCAGACAGCCAATAGCAGACAGTAGCATGTTTTAAAGGCTGCTGTCACTAAGACCTAATGCACAGAGACAATATGATGTTACACATGCTGTTCACGTTCACATAACCAACGCGAATGTACGCCAAGACGGGCATTTTGACATAACTGTGTGTATTTGAATGTTTATGTGTAATAAACTGCAGAAATCTGACACTCGCGAGAGGCGGCAATGTGTGTGCGCTTTGGTTGAGAGCGCGCACAGTTTTTTCTCCCTAGGACATAGCTTACATTTGACCATAATGTTCTTGTAAGTAATTGGATTATTTCCATTCTGCAAAACAGCCGCTCGCTTCTGCCGACATCTTCAGACAGCGACTACACAGCCAACTGGTTCGAAGTTGCGAACTCACGCGCAACTGCACGATTTTAAAGAGGCAGCGTTCACTTTTACCTTCAGACGACAAATTAAGATTTTAAATTCAATATTGATTTAAACAGAACTGTTGAACTAATTTACAGTATGTAACGCAAGTACGTTATAAGTAACTGTAATTAAATTACCTAAAAATGAACAGTAATCCCTTACTTTACTTTTTCAGTGGATAAGTAATTTAATTACAGTAACGCGATTCTGTGTTTCCTGAGACTGCATCGGAAAACTTAGGCAGCTAACTTGTTGTCTCGCTGCCCTATCAGGCAATGACTTTGCAGGCAGCGTCTGAGGCATGGCAATGTTTAATGATCTACAACAAATTAGCACAAGCTTTGGTGATAACTAAGCAAATATTTAAAGGATCACTTCCGAATTAAAATTTCCAGCTAATTTACTGCACTGCTCTGTGATGTGCCACACATTATGTAATCATGTTGGAAAGGTCACATGAATGTGCAAAGACTAAGTCAAACAGCCTTTACAAAAAAGGGTAAAACAACAATGTCAGATGATTTTAATGTTAGAGGAGAGTTTTTCACCCCACCGTGGTACTTCTGCTTACGTCACGCGTGACCTTTACAACGTGATTACGTAATGCATGGCGCATCGCAGAGCAGTGCAAGACGAGCACTTGTGGTTAAAAAGTATATACATTTTATTTTTATTTTTAGAAAATTACCGATCATTTCGCTAGATAAGACCCTCATCTGGGATCGTGTAGAGCTCTTTGAAGCTGCACTGAAACTGACATTTGGACCTTCAACCCGTTGAACCCCAGTGAAGTCCACTATATGGAGAAAATCCTCAAAAACCTTAATTTCTTTTCAACTGAAGAAAGAAAGACATGAACAGTAAATTATCAGGAAATTTTCATTCTGAAGTGAACTAACCCTTTAAGGACTACTATAGTAATTTCTCGCTAGAAATATATTAAAAGTAGAAAACAATGGTCAAAAATGTACATTTACACACAAACTGACCCACAACTTTCAGATGCCATCTTTATTTTTTAGCTTAACTGTCACAGAATGGAACGCACAGGATTATGGGATATCAAAGGCAGCGAAGAATACATTTATGCTTCCTTCAAAAATCGACCAGATGAAGGTATCTCAGGAGACAAGAAGTGAAGCAATCTTTGGATTCGGACGTGCCTTGATGCCTTCCTACCTTGAAATGCATCCTCCAAAGGCAGCATTTTTCAGTTTTTGGATGCAGCCACAGTCATAGTTCATTTCTCTAATGATGTACAGTGGTTAAGCAGCAAGTTATGTTGCCATACAGGCTCCCCAGGTTGCCAGTGCGAGCCTATTATTGAGCATGTTTAGATATGCGGGATTTACCGTAGCAATGGTCTGTTTGAGCACAAAACTGACATGAGGATATTGGCAATTCCCTAATGTAGTGCAATCAAGGCTAATGAGATGGGTGGAAATGAAAGCAAAGTTATTGAATTCTCCATATTTCTTTCAGTCCTTCTCTTTTTTCTTTTCTCAGGTTATTTGTTACTTGTTGCCATCTGCTCATTGATTGAATCGGAGAGATTCTGCCAGCTGGTTGTAGTTGTAAAGTGAATAGTAAATTCTAGGTCTGGCTCTAAATGCCTCTAATGTACACACAAAAAAGAAACTTTTGATTATTTCGTACATTGGCCTTTGGTTAATTTCCCACACCCTGAGGAGGAATCCTACTCAACCTCAAAACGTCAGTCATGAAAAAGTTTCAGAGGCTCAGAAATGTTTATTTCTGTAAATACCTCAGAATTTCATCACGATAAAAATTCTGTCGTTCTGAAGCTCTTATAATCACGTCCCTCAGGTTAAACAGACAGACTTAAAAGTGCAGTTCAACAATCTTTGGGAAGAGTTTGATTCCCTTTGCAGGTTTCTTGAGGTATGTAGTGATTTCACGAACAGCGAGTGCCAGTCCTGCCTGATTTGGCAGGTTCAACTTGAAATGATTTTGGGAATTGGGATAAAATCCAGCGGAGAGTGCAATCCTCACAGGTTTAAGGGCTTTTCTGGTGAATTTGATTTGATTTTAAGTAAAGTCATCACAGTTGCGGGGTCTAGTTTGGATGGAGTGTGGAGCTGATTTAAATATGGATATGAATGCATCTTTAAAACATATAAAACAAGTATAGTTTTTAATAGTAAGTTAGTTTAAAAATATATAAAGTTAATGTCACGCTTAGGTTGTAATGAGCACACAAAACGAAGAAAATTCAAAAGAATAAACAGTCTTTAATAATAAATCTAAGGGAGAACAGCGAAGAAACGCAACCACGTTAACCAAAGAATATCGGACAGAGAACAAACTCAAACTGAAGGAAACTTAAATACACAGAGCAACCAAAAGAGCTAATGAGTTCATTAACAGGCAACAGGTGAATGGGATCATTCAGACACTGGGAAACTAGGGCCACATTCACACGAAGCTTAGAAATAAAGCTTTATTTTAGAAAAGCTAACAGGCTCAGTAACTTCTGCGGCACGAACACAAGCATGTAGTCCTCTATTGTTGTTGTTGTTGTAGCGGCGTCTGACTAGTGTCGAGGCGTGGGGTGATGACATTATCGTTTCACAAAATATACGGATTGGCTGTACACACGAAAACGCAAGGGTGTCGTTTTCAGATTTATCCACTCTGGGACCCGGTTTCAAAAAATAGCAGTTTCAGGCTCCCAAAACGCCGGATCCGTCTGGACGAAACGTCGATACGATACAACATTTTTACGTATTCAGCTAAATGCGTCTCCGTGTGGACGGGCTCTAGGTCAAACAGACAAACAGAACAACACACAATGAAAACTAAAATCAAAACAGAATATACATGTTACAGTTAAAGTTATAACTTTCTATTTATTTGAAGTTATTTAACAAATCAGTTAAGTAAATAAATCAGTGATGCCCTCATAATGTAACCTGTCCTGCAGATATACGCTATATAAAGTTGTCAGAAAGATTTTTTTAAAAATAAATGCATATTTTGTGTATATTTGTATAATGCATATTTGTTTGTAATATATATATATTCTCGAAAAGTATTCCAAATAGAGTCTACATATGTATCTGCTTGGCTGCAGGGGATTTGAATGTGATGTAGCATAACACACATAGGCATGAAGTCCAGCCTACAAAATCAGAATACACTAAATATTTCATTTAGCCAAATGCATGACACTCCAATGACATTGTTTCATTTAGACAACAATCCATAAAAGACAATATATTTAACCAGCAATTTAAAGACAAAATATTTTGTTAGCATGTGCTAACAATAAAGTACCAAAAGCAACCATGTATTTGTTTTGTGTGAGAAATCCCAACATTTCAACTGGAATCATGCGATTGATAGTTTCGTGTGAGGGCGAAAACTTTTCCCACTCATATTTTGCTTGTGCTCAAGTTAGTCACTCCTTTATGTGCTGCTGACTAACAGAAAACTTCTTGATTTGAAAGTTACTTCTGTGTTACTTCTACACTTTTGACAATGAACATATTTTGAGTGCAAAATTACCTCGAAATGTCACTAATGTGACTGCAACTTCAATGAATATGAAGAGAGTTATTACTCAGTATTTAACTCTGGACTATTTTCACTTTAGTTCACACTCTCCTCATTTCTCAAGGGTCAGTTTGAAGCAGAGCCAGAAATTAATGCGGGCTTGGGGTAAAAATGCCCCCAGAACTAAAATGCCCCCAGATTCAAGATGAGGGGGCAAAAAATGCCCCTGCACAATAAATTAAATCTATTACGGCTGTCGCAAAGTGAAATGTGAAAATTAATAAAAAGTGTTGATTGTGGGATTACATTTAGATCTGTACCATTTTAATCATTCACACATGTTTCTGTTGAGCTTATGAATGCAATGACCAGTCAAAGGCATTATGGGGCCGTTTACGCGACACCGGAAAACAGCGTTTTGGGGGCCTGAAAACACAAACATTTGAAAACGGGTGCAAGTTTTTTAAAACAATAGCGTTGTCTCCAGATAAACTACAAAACACAAATTTGTGAAAACTGTGACGTCATGTTTAACTACTGGCCTGGCAGCAGAATGCAATGTTTTTAGTCGTTTTCGCTGATCCGTGTCAATGGAGATTTTTTTTGACAACATTGTTGTCTGTACATAAAAAACGAAAAAGTTTAAAATAACCATTGTTAAGTCTTGATTTTCTAATGCGTAAAAAGCTATAAACTAATTCATGGTTCTTAGCTAGTTTTGTCTGTGTGGCCAGAATATGATGTGCTGCCAAAAATCTTTATGTATTCTATTAATCGACATCAATCATTATTACAATATCAAGAACAATAATCAACAATAATATTTCTTGTCATTGCAGTCCTACCCTGTAATGAGTTTTTGTTTTTGTTTTTTTTTATTATATAGTTTAGGCTATTCCATTAGGCAGTTGTTGTGTAAATCCATGTACATGTAAATACAAATTCGAGCAGACTCTGTAAATAAACAAAAGTCATGTCAGATGCGGCTTCTGTTCCACCTTTGCATTTTGTGTTGGCGTTGGCGTTAAGTTTAATTATTTTACATAAAAGTCAAAAGTTAATTTCTGACCCTGGTTTGAAGGAACTCAGGAAAGTCTTCTTCTGAAAATCCATCAAAATGATTCTACACAGAGAGAAAATTCACACAGAGAAGGTTAACATCGGACTATTAACATTTTAAAGCTGACACAACCGGGGTGCTGGAGCAAAATACTAATGCACCAGGAGAGGAAGAGTGAGAGAGAGCAAGAGGACACTTAGAATTAACAATGAATTTCTGCACAGTCATACTGACCTTATACATGCTGCCCAAAGCTGTGATGCCAATCACATGAATGATCTACTGAACTAGCCTGTTTAATTATAAATGATGTGAGTTTAAGGTCAAGGATGTGAAATCGAACTTCTCAGGCAGAGGTACAATGTATTCTATTGAAATGTTTCTGCACTCTGAAAAATAAGTGCAGAATGTGTTTACATGCATCCACCTGTCAGCCTCTGCTTGTGAAATGTTGAGTTTGTCTGTGTGTGGAGGACTCTTATTGCTTAAAGCGCTGTCAGTCCTGCCCATAAGTGACATGCTTGCTTCACGCATCATATATCTGACTTCTAGTGGGAGTTAATTTGCTCCCTTGTTTTCACAATTTCGCTCTTGCCATCAGCACTGTGCCTGCATGTCACTGACCCCCTGGACCTCTGTCCTTCTTAAAATGACCTTGCCTCTTATCCGCATATGACTTCTCTATCCTCAGCTGAAGTTAAACACAAAGTAGAAACGATGGCCACATATGAATGTATTTACTGATAATGAAAGTTATGATTAAGAAAACCTAGGTGGAAATGACTGGTTTTGTTCTCGATAAGTGGAAGTCATAATTCTTATCCTATGAGAAATTCTGGTCACACTTTAGTTTAGGGTCCAATTCTCAGTATTAACTAACTATTAACTATGACTTTTCCCTCAATAAACTCCTAATTACTGCTTATTAATAGTTAGTAAGGTTGTTTAGGTATTGGGTAGGATTAAGGGATGTAGAATATGGTCATACAGAATAAGGCATTATTATGTGCTTTATAAGTACTAATAAACAGCTAATATCCTACTAATATACATGTTAATAAGCAACTAGGTAACATTAAAGTATTACCAAAATTACTTTTACTGACTTTATAACTCACAATTCTGACTTTATAACTCACAATTCTGACTTTATAACTCACAATTCTGACTTTATAACTCACAATTCTGACTTTATATCGCACAATTCTGACTTTATAACTCGCAATTCTGACTTTATAACTCACAATTCTGACTTTATAACTCACAATTCTGACTTGATATCACACAATTCTGACTTTATAACTCACAATTCTGACATTATAACTCACAATTCTGACTTTATAACTCACAATTCTGACTTTATAACTCACAATTCTGACTTTATATCGCACAATTCTGACTTTATAACTCGCAATTCTGACTTTATAACTCACAATTCTGACTTTATATCATGCAATTCTGACTTTATAACTCACAATTCTGACTTTATAACTCACAATTCTGACTTTATATCATGCGATTCTGACTTTATATCATGCAATTATAACTTTATAAGATTTTCTTATCAAGGTGATAAAATGTTGTGTAGCAAAAATGAGTACACCCTCCTAAAAGTTACTAAATAAAACAAAATAATTTTTTTCTGGTGTAAGTTTAAGGCAATGTTTGATCAACAGGTAAGTATGTTGAACCAAAAAATTTAAAGAGAAGTAATTTCTTGACAATTAAAAGTGTTATATAGCCCACTGAATCATTCTCAGACTTAATGCTGACAACAATGGAAGCACTTGGGAGAGAACTGTCAGGAGACTTACTTCTTAGCACAAAAGAGGACAGTGGGACAAGAGGATTACCAAATCATTGTTTTAAGTGTGAAAATATGTCAAAAGTAACAGAGAAATTCAAAATCAATGGACTTGTGACAAGGCCCCTGAAACAATCTGGCCTTCATTTTAAGCTTTCATTTAGTGATGAGGGATTTTTTTGCTATACAAAGAGCAGGAGAAATACCAAGCGAGTGTCTCAGAGCCAGCAAAAGCTATGAAAAGAGTGACTGTTTATCTCACAGAGTAACATTGCAGCCTGCAGAAATGACATGCATGGTTGTTGTTCTCACTGGAACTACCTACTGTAGCCAAAGCACAATAAAGTCAGTTAGCCCATATTTACAAAATATAGATTCTAGGAATCAATACTCTGGTCTCATGAGACCAAATCAATCATTTTGGATCTAACAGCAATCCAAAATGTTCTGGTGTTGCTAGAGGAGGAGTACAGTGAGAAGTGCCTGGTTCCCACGGTAAAGTTCAGTGGTAGTAAAGCTCTTATATAGTGATGTATGAGTGCTGAAGGTGTGAGGGAGTTGTGCTTTATCAATGCTGTCATGAATTCCCACAACACTGTATGATTTAATACACAAACTTGAAACAGAGGATGTTACCCTTTCCTCATTCCCTGCATTGTTGAGCATTTTCTCAACATAACAATGAGGATATGCATTCTCCAAAGGTGAAAAACCTTCTGTGGATATGTATTGCACTCAGTCTTAACACACCTTTGAGCGCCTGTGGGGGATTCTGTAGAGACGAGTTGAGCAACACTCCCCATTAAAGATCAGGGCATTTAAAGAGCTCATCATCCAGGAGTTAAACAGGACAGATGTGACAATTTGTCATGAACTTGTACACTCCATGCCAAGAAGGGTCAGAGCAGTATATTCAAAATTATGGAGGGCATACTAAGTGCTAGAATTTTATACATTTGTTGAATTAAATCTAGGGTGTACTCATTTCTGCAATCCTTAATTTAAACAAAAGTGGCTAATTTACTTATTTTATGGCTATTAATGACATATATTTCTGAGTTTTTATTATGTATATGTTTAATACATTTTAGTTTCCATGAATTGTATTAGTGATCATAAAGAAAATACATCTTTTGTATTTGTTCAAAGGGGGTGTACTCATTTATGCTGTGCACTGTATTTCCTTTTGTGTTCGATGGAAGAAAGTCACATGGGTTTAAAATGCCATAGTGTTTCCATATATCACTGCTTTGCTTTTTTAAATCCTCGTATTGGGATATCTAGAAATAGGAAAGTAGTTGCTGATGTCAGCAGCATTTTGTAGAAGAGTGTGATTAAATATAGCACAGCTTTACTTGACCCCACTGCAGCACTGAGTGAGTGGGCAGGATTACAGTTATGATAACTCCCTGCGCTAAAATAGATCTCCATCCCTCATTAAAACTCATAGCGTAACAGCCTTGGAGGCGGAGAACGTTTCCCAATATCCTGGTGCTACATAAGCAATGTGCCGTAAATTCAGGGTCTTCTCCACTGTACGACCACAGCAGCATTACATCTCTGAGTCAGACAGCAGCTGCTATTTATAAGCTCTGTTGGCTGAGCTTGTAACTTCTGTTCTGCTGGCCTGGATTTATAGCTCTTTGGAGTATTTTCTCTGAATCTGCAGCTGTTAGATGTAGGTAAAGCTTCTCCGCTGTAGGTTCCCACAGCTGGAGCGAGTAACCGGACAAAAACAGCAGATCCATAATTCAGTTGGAGTGACACAATTAGCCTGATCACACTTTAGGAGATATTGTGCCTTTTTCAAATGTCACACTTTTTGTTATATTTGGGATTGAGTAAATATTTTGGTGGTAAGGTGATTTTTGAATATAAATCTTGTAAAATATTCCAATATAATGAAATGTATGTGTAAAAGTGGATACAGTTTAGTAGACGGTATGTAATGGAGGCCAGCTAGTAAAGAGCTGTGCAAGTAAACCTCACTCCCCTGGCCACAAGAGGCACACTAGCAACTAACGCTAGAAGTTGATGTCTTTAGCATCCTTATTAGCACACCCGCCTCCCATGCCGGAAACGCTGATTTGAATCCTGCTCATAAGGTAGATGCTGCATTACAGGAACTGAGAGTTGCTATGCATGTACCCTTTATCCATTCATCCATTATCCAAACTACATTATCCTCTTTAGGGTCATTTACTTTTAGCACCTGGGGGAATAGAGAGGAGCAAAATCTTAAGTATATAAGAGCAAACACATAGCATGATCACTTGTAAACTCTCAATTTTATTTGAGACATCTAAACATCACCAATTTGCTTACTACATAAATATGAATTTAATTTATTTGAATTTAATATGGAGATGTAGACATTTTTTAATAATACATTTATGAATAATTTAACTTAAATTTGAAATTGTTTGCATGTATTAGCTGTGAAATTGACAGTATTTTGTGGCATTCCATAATTTCTGTTAATGCCAAAATTGCCTTTTGTTTGAGCTAAATATGGCACAACTGTGTGGTTATTTGCAGCATTATTTCGTTCACATGTGGCAACCCATAATTTGTACTGGTTCAGCAGCACTGCACATGAAAATCTTAATGGTCAAAAAAGAATTGGCTGCTTAATTATATAGTTAGTAGAGCATTGTGGAGGATAAATCTGACAATTTCCCATGTAGGATCAATAAAGTACCTAAATACCAATACAGAAAACACAGATGAGCAGGTTTTCTCTGGTCCCCTGGACCTTTTTGCTCTCCATGTGATAATCAAACAGTCATTAGATGAGAATTAAGTGCTTTTGCTAGAAATATCCCAATTCGTCCTCAACATTTTTTTCTTTTTCCTTTACAGGCACTTGGGTGACATTTGGAGGGCAGATTTCAGATGAAGTAAGTGAGATTTGTTCTATTTTCTTTACTGACATTTACCTGAAGCAATGAAAGTATGAAACTATTACAATCAGAGCATCGTGAAAATAACAGCAAGAGTGACAAGAAAAGCCTGCAGATGGCAAATACTGTGTTTGTGAGCACACATGACGCAAAAGACCCTGACATTTTGTTCTAGAAGTTGTGTAAAACATACAAGCACACAGACGCAGATGTGATGGAAGGGACATTCGCGTCAACCTAGAGGACAAGTGAGGATGATAATTTGTTTCTGAGGGCATGCAAGTTTATATAAAACATCCTTCTGCATCAATGGAAGGGTTAAAATGTCCTCAGTCTCTGCGGTCAGACAGCCCCTTCCTTTCTGTGCTGGTTGTCAAGAGATAAAGCATGTAATGTTGGAATCGTCACCCCATCCTAAACAAGCTCACACACACAGTTTTTGCCTCCCCTCGGCAGCGGAATGACTCAGCATCCTGTCAGCTGAGTCAATCTGACTGGACTCCCAGTGTAGAGTGACAGGGCAGTTTGTTTCTCTGCCGTCGTAAGGGATTTGCTTTCTCTGAGGCATTGGGATGTCAGAGGGCAACGTCTGAATCAGGACTTTATGTTAGCACTTTGTGTGAGAAACAGTCTCGGAGTGTGTGGAAGTAGTACGAGGAGGATTAAAGGAAATGTTAAGTGGCTTCTGTTAAATGAACTAGAGTTGATGTTGTATGAAATGTGAGGCTACAGAGTGTGAAAGTTGCTCTCGGTTCCTCTTGTATAGATTATTATAGTTAGTAGTCGGTAGTCGGTAGTACTTCAAATTATTGAATTTAGTACAGGTCAGGAGGTATGAATTTTTTAAATTTGCATATATTAATATATTTATTAGTGTTAATGATAATGTATTTTCATTATGTAAATATATTTTAAAGGGAACCTATAATGCCCCTTTTCACAAGATGTAATATAAGTCTCTGGTGTCCCCAGAATGTGTCTGTGAAGTTTCAGCTCAAAATACCCCACAGATGATTTATTATAGCTTGTCAAATTTGCCCCTATTTGGGTGTGAGTAAAAACACGCCATTTTTGTGTGTCCCTTTAAATGCAAATGAGCTGCTGCTCCCTGCCCCCTTTCCAGAAGAGGGCGGAGCTTTAACAGCTCACGCTTCGGTTGCTCAACAACAACAAAGCTGGAGAATCTCACGCAGCCAAAATGAGGATTGTCAGTAACGGTGTTCAGCCTTACATTGTTCAAACCGGAGTCGGACACTGATGGAGAGACTCAGGAAGAAGTTACAACTTTTAGAATGAAACTGGACGTTTCTGAATGGTTAGTGGATAAATTTATGTAGTTGCTGTGGAGTTGATTCAACTCATCGACTAGCATGTGCTGTCTTTTGTGCAAATCCAGTATTGAATTGACCCTCGTTTGTGAAGCAGTCTTTTGTAAAAATGACATCACATTAGTAGTAAGCTGTTTTGTGGGCGAGTAACATCGATACATTTCTGTCAAACACAACTTTGTTTGTGCTAGCATAAAGTAATAGAGCTTAGGGAAGCTAATGGACAATACATGGAAAGTGGAGCTGCCTGAACCGAAGAAACACATTGCATTACTTAAAAATACTTACATTTTCTTTATCTGCAGCTTTGCCTTGCTTGCGAAAACAAAATGGCAGCGCAGTGGGTGGAAAGTGCAGATTAAGGGGCGGTAATATTATAATAAGATCCCCTTCCTACGTTACAAGGACAGCGAAATCTGAGTGGCTCGTTTTTTCACGTGCTTACAGAGAAAGGCTTGCCAAAACAAAGTTACTGGGTTGTCCTTTTTCATGTTTTCTGGGTTGGTAGATGCACCGGGGACCCGATTATAACACTTTAACACTTGCTGATTCATTTATATGATTTAGGCCTGAGGGAGAGCATGAGAGATTCAGAAGGCAGGAGAACAATCAAATAAGCCCCCACATACACCCATACTTATGCACATATTCGCACATATTCATACAAACTCAATCACCTGCAAACACACTCTCACCCTTTAGATTTTGCTGCAGATTCAGTTGTAGTCCACTGCACAACAAAACACTCTGATCAAAATGTTATTGATGACTGAATGAATGAGACTGACATGCTCCTGCAGCCAACGTGAGACTTACCAAAAACACCCAAGAACCTGATGAATCGTCACACCTAAACGACTGATGGCTAAAATGTCCAAGTGACACAAAAGTTTTGAAAAGGACATGTCAGTCTCTTTTTAATATTCTTAGGCTGTGTGTGGAATGATTGGCCTGGTCTTGATGTAATTTGCAGTAGCACCAAACATTTTCTATCCATAGGTAAATATGGGCTAGAAGCTGGTGTAAAACAGTAATAGTACTTTTTTTTAAAGATGATCCCTTTGCGAAGGACTCAAAACATATGTAATTTATTTTTATTTTTTTTTCATGTACAAAGACCCATTTAAACCGTGAGAAAATTTTGGGGTGATAATATATACACCGATCAGGCATAACCTTGTGTTGGTCCCTCTTTTGCTGCCAAAACAGCCCTGACCCGTCGAGGAATGGACTCCACTAGACCCCTGAAGGTGTGCTGTGGTATCTGGCACCAAGATGTTAGCAGCAGATCCTTTAAATCCTGTAAGTTTCGAGCCTCCATGGATCGGACTTGTTTGTTCAGCACATCCCACAGATGCTCGATTGGATTGAGATCTGGGGAATTTGGAGGTCAAGTCAACACCTCAAACTCGTTGTTGTGCTCCTCAAACCATTCCTGAACCATTTTTGCTTTGTGGCAGGATGCATTATCCTGCTGAAAGAGACAACATCCACCAGGGAATACCGTTTCCATGAAAGGGTGTACATGATCTCAACAATGCTTAGGTAGGTGGTACGTGTCAAAGTAACATCCACATGGATGGCAGGACCCAAGGTTTCCCAGCAGAACATTGCCCAAAGCGTCACACTGCCTCCGCCGGCTTGCCTTCTTCCCATAGTGCATCCTGGTGCCATGTGTTCCCCAGGTAAACGACGCACACGCACCCGGCCATCAACGTGACGTAAAAGAAAATGTGATTCATCAGACCAGGCCACCTTCTTCCATTGCTCCATGGTCCAGTTCTGATGCTCACGTGTCCACTGTTGGCTCTTTCGGCGGTGGACAGGGGTCAGCAGAATGGTCTGCAGCTATGTAGCCCCATACGCAACAAACTGCGATGCACTGTGTATTCTGACACCTTTCTATCAGAACCAGCATTAACTTTTTGATCAATTTGAGCTATAGTAACTCGTCTGTTGGATCGGACCACACCAGCCTTCGCTCCCCACGTGCATCAATGAGCTTTGGCCGCCCATGACCCTTTCGCCAGTTCACCACTGTTCCTTCCTTAGACCGCTTTTGATAGATACTGACCACTGCAGACCAGGAACACCCCACAAGAGCTGCAGTTTTGGAGATGCTCTGACCCAGTCGTCTAGCCATCACAATTTGACCCTTGTCAAACTCGCTCATTTTTCCTGCTTCTAACACATCAACTTTGAGGACAAAATGTTCACTTGCTGCCTAATATATCCCACCCACTAACAGGTGCCGTGATGAAGAGATAATCAGTGTTATTCACTTCATCTGTCAGTGCTCATAATGTTATGCCTGATCTGTGTATATTATATGGCGTAACATGGTGTTTAACATAGTCAAGTACATTTTTTTAATATTGTCACTGTACTAAGCCAGAACAATTTGTTAAAATGTATTCAGACACCTTGAAAATTTCATTCGTTAATACAGTTTATTTACTATAGTTTAAAAAAATGTTAAATTGTGTCAGAAAAAATGTATCTTAATTATTTCAGATAACGCTTAAGCAAAACATGGTCATGTCAAAGTGTCTGAATAATTTTTGGTTCCAAATCTTTATCAATTTTACTGGTAGTCCACTGTATGAAGAATTTTTGGGTACTTACATAAATGAACTATAGTGTCCTGCACCCACTAGTAAAAAAATATCAAAAATAATGTTTGGTTTGACTGTATATATGTATGTAAGAAGATATAAGATTTTGAGAAATTATGGAGTGAAAATAAATGGCAATAAAATCATTATACACTTACTGTGATGGTTCAGACAGGTTGACCCTTCTATCTCTAATTCTATATATGTGTGTGTGTGTGTGTCTTCCAGGTGGCGGAGCAGCTGATGACTATAGCGTATGAGAGTGGGGTAAACCTTTTTGACACCGCAGAGGTGTATGCTGCTGGAAAGTGAGTATGACTCAGCATCAACAAGATTACCTATAATTCCCTTTACTCCATGAATCATTATTAACATCTCTCTCTCTTACAGAGCTGAAGTCATACTGGGAAATATCATCAAAAAGAAGGGCTGGAGGTACGGTTGATTTGTATGTATGTCAAGCACATCTATGTAGCTGTAATACAAGATAAAGGAGGTACAAACGACAAAGCAAGTGGAACTGGAGCTTTGTTGTTGTTGTGTTCCTGCTGGATCTGGCATTGGTTACGTCTCATTACTCACACATACTTTTGATGGGGACTTTGATCTCTGGGATGCTACTCAGTTTCACTTAATCAATGCCAGCAGACAAGAGCATCTAGGTGATGGTTGTTGCCATGGCAACAGATGACAACCCACTGTGATCACCATGACTTCGATGATAGTGCTTTTGCTGACTTTGAAAAATGACTGATTTGTCACTTTAAGTGAGATTCATTATTTGCTGCACTTTCCACATTGGCTGTGTAGTGGGGAAAAGTTATTTAAAGGATTAGTTCACTTCCGAATTCAAATTTCCTGATGATTTACTCACCCCCCATGTCATCCAAGATGTTCATGTTTTTCTTTCTTCAGTCGAAACGAAATGAAGGTTTTTGAGGAAAACATTCCAGGATTTTTCTCTATATAGTGGACTTCACTGGGGTTCAACGGGTTGAAGGTCCAAATGTCAGTTTCAGTGCAGCTTCAAAGAGCTCTACATGATCCCAGACGAGGAATAAGAGTCTTATCTAGCGAAACCATCAGTCATTATATTAAAAAAATGAAATATTTTATACTTTTTAACCACAAATGCTCGTCTTGCACTGCTCTGTGATGCGCCACGCATTACGTAATCATGTTGGAAAGGTCACATGTGATATAGGTGGAAGTACCGATCCAGTGTCTACAAAGTGAAAGACTAAGTCGAACGCCCTTTACAAAAAAAAGGGTAAAACAACGATGTCGGACAATTTCGAAGTTGGAGGAGAAAATGAGATGGAATTTTTCGCCCTACCGCGGTACTTCGCCTACGTCAAGCGTGACCTTTCCAACGTGAATAATACTTTCAGCAATGACATTAAATTGATCAAAAGTGACAGTAAAGACTTTTACAATATTACAAAGGATTTATTTTTCATTTGATTTTTTTACTCATCAAAAAACTGTATCCCGTTAAAATAAATTTAAATAGAAAACAGTTATTTTAAATTGTAATAATATATCACAATATTGCTGTTTTTTTACTGTATTTTTGATAAATAAATTGAGCCTTTGTGAGCAGAAGAGACTTCTTTCAAAAACATTAAAACATATTACAGATCCCAAACTTTTGAACAGTAGTTATTTTTGGACTTAAAAGTTATTTGGCATTTTTAATCCAGTTTTGCATTACAATGTCTTTTAATGTAATCTATTACAGTTATTTACTGTATATAGCACGGAAACTTTCTGCAAACAAATTAAATTTTTTACCATAGCAGTTTTACAGTCTTTCACCATTAAAATCACAATCATTTTTTACATTGTATGTACAAATACTATTATTTAACCTTAAAAGAAACCTCGGTAACACTTTATTTTAGGGTCTTTTAACTAGTTGCTTAATAGCATGCATATTACTAGAATATTGGCTGTTTATTAATACTTATTAAGCACATATTAATGCCTTATTCTGCATGACCTTATTCTACATCCTTAACCCTACCCAATACCTAAACTTACAAAACAACAACAAACTTACTAACTATTAATAAGCAGTAAATGAGGTGTTTATTGAGGGAAAAGTCGTAGTTAATAGTAAATATGTGTTCCCTATACTAAAGTGTTACCGAAACCTCACTTTAACCAACACTTTATCTTAAATGGTAAGAAAACATGTTGAATGACTGCAGATTGAATGTTTCCTTTTTTTCATTTTCTACAGAAACAAATCTGTAAAATATTAATCAACATTTTATGTAAGATTACACATTATTCTGTAAAAATACAGCAAATTTCCTTTTAAAAACTGAAATTTGATGTAATAACAAAATACAAGCAATTCCGTAAAATACAGCAAATGTCCGTAAAACAACAGGTATTTCATTGCATAATGACAAAACGAGAAAATTCTGTAAAAAATACAGACCATTACCTGTAAAATTACATTTATTTTTAACAGTGTATTAGAATGTTACTCCCGAGATCACTCCCTCTCTCTCTCTCTCTCTCTCTGATACATATCTCATCAGACTGATTTGTAGTGTTCAGATCCACTCTGTCCCAAAACTAATTTAATCTGGCCCCTTTTATAAGCTTCAGAATCTTCACAGATCCAAGATCTGTATTACAAGCCATGCTGTTATGCTCATAAATTTCCTCATCCCACCGCAGTGAACATGCATGCACAGCATCAGCAGTGTCTGAATATCCCCCCTATTAAATTTCACAAACACATCTGGATTGATCATGTCTGTAAATGTTTAATGGATGTACATTAAAGATAAAGTGTCCAGTTTTAATGAACAGAGTGGAACCAGTTGCCCTCTCTTCTGTCTTTCATCAGTTTACTTTCCTGCCTGGATCTTTCTCTCTCCCATATTCTAATTCCTGCCCCATTCCCCACTTTCATTATAACCCAATTTCCCTCCGTTTATTTCATTCTCTTTCCTTTCATCTCACTCCTTCTTCCATAGAGATGATGTGTGTGTGAAGTTCATGTGTTTTTACACCAGCTGTTTTTTCGCTACACGGTGACAATTGGGTGTGAAATGCAAAGTCATTGAATTAACTTCTGGCCTAATATATGTGTTAAATTTCACAGCTTTGGCTTTCTTCTTTAAAGTGTATCTTAATTATTTTGCAAGGCCACAATTTAGAGGGCAGCTCTCAGTTTGTGTGAGCTGAGAATGTAGGACACAGCGAGAGTTTACACTATTTACAATGCAGAGCGACTCTGAGAGACCTGCTGATTATTGCCAAAACAGCTACAGGCGAAAAGTTTGGGGTGTTTGGGGTGTATAAAATTGTTTAATGTTTTTCTCTTCTTCTCACCAAGGCTGCATTTATTTGATCAATAATACAGTAAAAACTGTAACATTTTTACCATTGTTTTCTATTTGAATATATTTTAAAATGTAATTTATTCCTGTGATGCAAAGCTGGATTTTCAGCATCATTACCCCAGTCTTCAGTGTCACTTTATCATTCAGAAATCATTTTAATATATTTCTCATTATTATATCAATAGCTACATTTACATGCACCCAAGTAATCAGATTGAAAAGGCTTCATATAAACACGATCAGACTGAAAGAGGAAAATAAGCATGTAAATGCTTGAATCAGATCGCATTCAAAAATAATTAGCCAAAGCTACTTTTAATTTTTATTTTTGTGGAAACCGTGATGCATATTTTTTCAGGATTCTGAAAACAGCTTTTTTGAAATCACTTTTGATCAATTTAATCTGTCCTTGCTGAATATAAGTATTCATTTCTGAAGGGGAAAAAGATCTTATCTAACTTTGGAATGGTAGTGTAATTGACAACACAAAAACTTGTCATAGTTTGCTTATACCTGCAGAATTAAACTTACTTACAGATGCTTTTATTGTTTAATCAACTTTTCCCTTGAGTGAAAGTTATTTTGGAACATTTATGTGCTCATTTTAACTCACTTTTCCCACTCTCTCCTCCCTCCTTTTCTTAAGGCGATCCAGTCTGGTTATTACCACAAAGCTCTACTGGGGTGGAAAGTGAGTAATCTGTCATTCAATCATTGTGCATGTACATTATGTCACTTCCTGTCATGAGAACTTTTATTTCACAACTCTCACGCTGTTGCACATTCTAAAGGGCAACACACTTAACGCTGACATCCGTGGATTCCCACATTTCATAAATGCAATTATAAAGCTCAGTTCAGGGCAAGCGCTGACCCAGCGTTTTCTCCATGAGTAAGTATTCTGGGAGTAAGTGAGCAGAAGTGCAGCTGTGTAGCTCGATAAGACTAAAGAAAATGCCTGTCCCATTTCCCCACAAATCCTCTCTCATGAATAATAATCAGCATTTAAATATGTCAGGGTTTTATTTATTAATTTGAAAAGTGAACATTTGCAAAAAGGCCAGTTTGGGAGAGAAATTCTGGTCTCATGTGTTAGACTGAATGTAGCTCTGTCTCTTTGTGTCTCCTTTTTTGCCGCAGAGCCGAGACCGAACGAGGCCTTTCTAGGAAACACATTATTGAAGGTGAACATTCTCTTTCTAAACATTCTCACTCTGTGATCACAGCTTGTGTGTGTGTGTGTGTGTGTGTGTGTGTGTGTGTGTGTGTTTGGCTCCTCGCTGGGCACTGATTGAGTGGATTTAGCGTTAGTGTGGCTCGCTCTGGCAGGCAGAACTAACAGATAGCAGGACTAAAGAGGACATAGCCAGAAACACACGTGAGTGACTTGCCAAACAGCATCAGTCACTGAACACACTTTGCACAGAATCAAGCCGAAAATGAACGTCACATGCAGGTGACTTTCTCTTGACTGAATATCATCTGATAAAAACAGGCACCTTGAATTTATCCAGATGCATTCTAAAAGTTGTAACTTCTTCCTGAGTCTCTCCATCAGTGTTGACTCAATGTAAGGCTGAACACCGTTACTGACAATCCTCATTTTGGCTGCGTGAGATTCTCCAGCTTTGTTGTTGTTGAGCAAGCGAAGCGTGAGCTGTTAAAGCTCCGCCCTCTTCTGGAAAGGGGGCCGGGAGCAGCAGCTCATTTGCATTTAAAGGGACACACACAAAAACTGTGTGTTTTTGCTCACACCCAAATAGGGGCAAATTTGACGAGCTTTAATAAATGATCTGTGGGGTATTTTGAGCTGAAACTTCACAGACACATTCTGGGGACACCAGAGACTTATATTACATCTTGTAAAAGGGGCATTTTAGGTCCTCTTTAAAGGCATGCACCAAAAAATGCAAATCAAGGACTTAATGATATTATTTTCATTTGTGGGTGAACTATTCTTTTAATATTACAGTATTAACTACTGCTCTGAAAAACGAGTTATGTTGTAATTCATACAGTAGATGTTATCAGTAGGTTTAGAGTTACCTTTGGTGTGAGAGTACGGAAAAAATACACACCCTGGCCTAGATATTCAGGGTTACATAGAGGATGAATGATTGGTTGTGTGTGCTGTTCTGCACTGGCTCTTATTTTTCTTCCATGCCAGCAGGTTTGGGACCAGACACCTATTTTACAAACAGCTCAGGATACACACTGCTCTAACCCACCTGCAGCTCCCTGCATTTGGAGCATGTCTGTGAACACACCGGCCGTATTATATTTACATCACTTTATTTGGTTCAGTTATTGATCTGGTCAGGCTGCAAAGCACGCACACACACACACACACACACATGGGTTTTCATGTTTTAAGGAGACATTCCAAAGACATAATTATTTTTATACTGTGCAAACTGTATATTCCGTCCCCTAAACCTAACCATTTCAGAAAACTTTCTGCATTTTTACATTTTTTTTGTATGATTTATAAGCTATTTTCCGCATGGGGACCAAAAAATGTCCCCGCAAGGACAAGGATTTTGGATATTGCCATCTTTTTGGGGACATTTTGTGTAATATATTGTGTAAATGCACAGATATTGTATGTGTGGTCCTGTGAAATTGAGTGACAGCCCTTCCCCACGACCATGTCAACTTACAATATGACAGTCTGGATTAAAAAATACACTTAAAACACAGTTCATGCATACAACAACACAAATGTGCATAAAAAACTTGCGCACTCAATTGAGGCAGATACATTTTTGAGCCAATAAGACATGCATATACACTACGATAGAAATACATTTATCAAATAAATCCCTTGATGTGCAACAAAAAATTCAATAATTGGATAATTGGACTAACCAGCGGACCAATCGCATCGCACAGCATCTCAAATGTTGGTTTGATCATTATGAATTGCCTGAGCCAAAGTCTGTCATCAAAATTATTTGGTTTAATTCCCTCCCAGAAGCGTCTCTCATGATTGTGTTCCCAAACACCAGCATCCAAACGCAAGATAACAACAGCATTTATTGCATTTCGTCTGCCGCTCTGAGACGCAAGTCATTTATGTTGGAGGAAAAAAGAGTAACTTCTATTTTTTATTAGAGATATTTTGCACCAACTACCCAGGAAGTGACAATTTTAATTTTCTTGAACATATGGGATGGAAACGCTGCTTTATTCGCAAAGGTCTTATGCGATATTCCAATTATGCGCATGTTAAATTCATATCTCTCACTGTGTCTCAAACTGCTGACAAACACCATTGTTTTTTGACATTAAAGCTTTATCTGAGCTCATGATGCTGACCCTGTCAGAGTGAGCCTCTAGAGATGGCCACAGGAAGGAATCCAGTCCCAGACTCTCTTCATTACTCTTGACGATCAATCCAGCACTCTGCCAAATTAAAGACAGAGACACAAAGAGTGACTGAGCCCTGGGCCCTGTACAGAAAGAGCTTGATTACTACAGAGTCCACCAGAGTCACGCAGCTGAGGGTCCCTCGTCTGCAGAGCTCGATTAAGTTGGCAAAGTTTGTCCTGATGTTATGAGGGCTTAAGAGTCATCAGCAAACTGTGATCTGTCGTAGCATGCAACTTTTCAATTAGCACTAACCTGTCTCCCATGTACAGCTAATCACGTTATATTGTTAAGTAAACACTGCCAGACTTTTTGAAAGGGAAGACAAACAAATGCTCAGACACGCTCACAATAACAGTCTCCTCTTTCAGGTCTCAAGGGCTCCTTGCAGAGAATGCAGCTGGAATATGTAGACGTGGTCTTCGCCAACCGGCCCGACAGCAACACACCGATGGAGGGTGAGTTTGGCCAAATATACACTGCCATTCACAAGTTTGGGGTCGATAAGTGTGGCAAGCAGGGTGGGGCCGAGAGCCATGGGAACGGAGCGAGTATTAATTTTAAAAAAATCTTACTGACCCCAATCTTTTGAATGGCAGTGCATGAATATCATTGCATGTATTTACTTGTTTGGGGTACATCTCGAAGACTTTAGTACACTTTGGTAGGTTTGGTAATTCATAAAACTATTCTTGACCTTCACCAAAGCACTTTGGGATGCTCTCTAGAAAAGTGCTGCGAATGACAATACTGCATCAAAAGCCAGAGATGTACAAAATAATGAGATTGTCAGAATAAAAGTCTTGGGTGTCCTGCAGGCACATCCATCTGAAGTCTAAGTGCTCTGAAAGACGTACTTATGAAAACAGGGTTACGATTAAGTGCATTCCTCGGGGTGCCATTCTGAATAACCAGACTTATTACTTGTACCTGATGTACGCAATGCAGCCAGCAAGCTTCCAAACTGCTGTTAAAACTCTGAGCTGCCCAAAGCTTCAAGTGCAGTCAGCCTGAAAATTGAATCTACTGTTTAATAATGTGCTTTTGGTACAAACCACAGAATAGCGAAGTCTTTTGAACAGAATAAACCAGTTACAAAATATGAGGCGTACAGAGAGAAACAACTGCACCAACAGTGATCTGAAGAACATGTGAGGATAGATTCATTAAAATGAGTATCTGCTGCCAATGCTGTTTTTAAAATTGAGTGTTTTGTTCTCAGAAGAGCAAAATTGAAGAGAAGAAAGTTACTTGTTCCAGACTCTTTGACCTTCACTCCTCATAAAGAAATTACCAGCTGATTCTCTCTTTTGTTTATCCATCCTGTTATCTCCAGACATGTGTTTAAACATTAAAGACTGAAGGAGAGTGATCAGCTTCAAAGTAGTTTTTCTTCCGATCAATAACAAAGTATATGCTAATTAGTATAAAGTAAGCCTTTTTTAGCTCTTTGCATAAAATGTCTTTGCTCTCTGGCAGATACCACTGAAATAGGTGTCCTGAGAAATCGCAAAGCCTATTGGTGCTTTTCCACTGCATGGTACGGCTCAGTGCGGCTCACTTTTTGGCGCTTTTCCACTGCATGGGACAGCTCGGTGCGGAACGGTTCACTTAAATAGTACCACCTCGGTGGAGGTTCCAAGCATGTCGTACCAATACTAAATGTGACATGTAAACACTGTAGATCACTGATTGGTCAGAAAGAATCGTCACTACCAGTTTCATTGGATTTAAAACACGAGACACCAAACCCGCTAGATTTAAATAGCCAGTAACAACCACCACAGTATCATTTGTTTGCGCAACTTTTTTTAAACAACCTGCTTTAAACGACCGTCGCACGCAACTTGAAAAAAGAAATGGCTGTATCGTGGTCAGAAGACGAGGTGCAGACTTGTTAGTAGCCGAGGAGCGGATCCACGGCAGTAAAGGCAGCGCCACCCACTTTGAAGCGGTATTAAACTGCAAAGGAAGAGCAAACCGAAAGTAAGCGAGCCGAGCCAAGTCGTTCCACGCTGTGGAAAAGCACCATATGTCAGGGGTGTCCAAACTTGGTCCTGGTTGGCCACTGTCCTATAGAGTTTAGCTCCAACTTGCCTCAACACACCTGCCTGAAAGTTTCTAGCATGTCTAGTAAGACCTTAATTAGCTGGTTCAGGTGTGTTTAATCCTGAACTCTGCAGGACAGTGGCCCTCCAGGAGCAGGTGTGGACACCCCTGGTCTATTTGAACACCCTAAACTCTGTAAATAGCAGGGAAGCACTTGTGTATGCATGAAGTAGCAAAGTAAGCAAAAAAGATAAAATCACTTAGATCACCTTTTAGAGGTAGAAAAGGGGAGATTTTTTTTTATATCCCTCCTCTTTTTTTAAGCTCAATCAATATTCTCTTGTTAGGGGAGGTGGGGGGAGATCGGTATGCCCTTCTGGT
Source organism: Elopichthys bambusa (assembly GCA_037101425.1). Classification (NCBI taxonomy): domain Eukaryota; kingdom Metazoa; phylum Chordata; class Actinopteri; order Cypriniformes; family Xenocyprididae; genus Elopichthys; species Elopichthys bambusa. Next base: position 32,162,276 of record CM074441.1, on the reverse strand, counting down.
AATGTATGTACTGCTCAGAGCTGTTCTGTTGTGTAGCATTTAGGGCTTAGTAATATTTCAAAGCTCTGCGCCAGATGCCAAGGTCACCCTGACTCACCCATTTGTTCCAGACTTCTCTACTTTAACAGGCTTTTCAGCTCTCACTCATAGATTCTAACACAGCCTGCAAATCTGTTACCCTTGAGTGATGTTGATTTTACTTCCATTTACTGTTTTTACATGATCCTTTAGCACAATAAAGTTTATTTGTTACAAAATCACAGTTAATTTATGATAAATGTCATTATTTTACTAATGCAGTTGAGTCCGTCTAGGACCCCAAATTGATTCCATTGGCTGAAAGGACTTTTAATAATTGCTCTATTCAGTGCCTGATTAGAAATCCTACAAAATCACTTTATGATAATTGACAACTGAAATATGTTATTATATATAATAGAACTGAAGAATCTATAGATCTTGAAATTAAACATTTGTAGTTTTTTATGTTTTGTGAACAGACCTATTCATGTATTAGCTTACCATGCTAGCCCATTAGCCTGCTAGCTTAGCTGCAAATGTATATATGTTTTTATATGTATTTTACATTTTTGTTTGATCTGGCATTACAAACCACTCTTAAAAAGAAACTGAAGACATGACACATCAAAGAACAGTCTTTTAGGTTAAGGCTCATTGGATGTGCCTCTACCTACATTTTTGCAGAACTCCAAAAACGTACCTACTGTATACATATAGTTCACTGCAGTTTCCAAATGAAATTAACACTAGAGGCAACAAAACCCACAAATTATGATTACAAGGGGAGGTTATCCATTAATAACTTATTTTCATGCAGTTCCTTGCACAATACTGTGTTATGCCCTCAAAACAATTTTACCATAGTGGATGATTTGTAAACTAATTCATTTTGATGTTTGCATCACATAACCAGCTCCATATGTATGGCTTTTCTGACATAGTAAACTTGCTCGGTAGCTCACCTGGTACAACAATGCACTTGGATGGATGCTTCAGCAGGTGTGTTTTTATCTCACATTTGCTTTTGTTAGGTTTAGTGCAGGTGGTATATTATTTTCAAACATGATAGAAAATTATTACAATACATACAACAATCACTGTAAAAAAAATATTGCCAGATTCAGGTTTATCAGTGGGTACACCACTCACTGGGCATTTCATTTTGAAACTGTGATGCGAAATGTGCAAGTGTAAATGCAGAAATTCCATTCTCTTGAAGTAGAACTGGAGGAGTTATGTTGAGTTACATTTGAGAGGCCAGCTAGTAAAGAGCTGTGCGGGTAAAACCTCACTCCCCTGGCCTCAAGAGGCGCACTAGCGACTGACGCTAAAGGCTGTGTCCTTGTTAGTGCACCCGCCTCCCGTGCCAGAAACGCTGGTTCGAATCCCGCTTGAAGTAGAACTGGAGTTACATTGGTGCCGTGACCTGGATGGGGGTGAGTGTAACAGAGGCCAGCTAGTAAAGAGCTGTACTGGTAAAACCTCACTCCCCTGGCCTCAAGAGGCACACCAGCAACTGACGCTAAAGGCTTGTTAGTGCGCCCGCCTCCCATGCTGAAAAAGGCAATTCTAATCTTGTTCGAAGTAGAACCGGAGGGGTTATATTGGTGCCGTGACCCAGATGGGAGTGAGGTTTAGGGGGGAGAGTATAACAGAGGCCAGCTAGTAAAGATCTGTGCGAGTAAAACCTCACTCCCCTGGCCTCAAGAGGCGCACTAGTGACTGAAACTAAAGGCTGTGTCCTTGTTATTGCACACGCCTTCTATGCCGAAAACATCAGTTCGAATCCTGCTCAAAGTAGAACTGGAGGAGTTACGTTGGTGCTGTGACCCGGATGGGAGTGAGATTTAGGGGGATGAGTGTAATGGCAGCTGGTAAAGAGCTGTGCGGGTAAAACCTCACTCCCCTGGCCTCAAGAGGCACACTAGCAACTGACACTAAAGGCTTGTTAGTGCGCCCGCCTCCCATGCTGAAAAAGCCAATTCTAATCTCGTTCGAAGTAGAACCGGAGGGGTTATATTGGTGCCGTGACCCAGATGGGAGTGAGGTTTAGGGGGGTGAGTATAACAGAGGCCAGCTAGTAAAGATCTGTGCGAGTAAAACCTCACTCCCCTGGCCTCAAGAGGCGCACTAGTGACTGAAACTAAAGGCTGTGTCCTTGTTATTGCACACGCCTTCTATGCCGAAAACATCAGTTCGAATCCTGCTCAAAGTAGAACTGGAGGAGTTACGTTGGTGCTGTGACCCGGATGGGAGTGAGATTTAGGGGGATGAGTGTAATGGCAGCTGGTAAAGAGCTGTGCGGGTAAAACCTCACTCCCCTGGCCTCAAGAGGCACACTAGTAACTGACACTAAAGGCTTGTTAGTGCGCCCGCCTCCCATGCTGAAAAAGCCAATTCTAATCTCGTTCGAAGTAGAACCGGAGGGGTTATATTGGTGCCGTGACCCAGATGGGAGTGAGGTTTAGGGGGGTGAGTATAACAGAGGCCAGCTAGTAAAGATCTGTGCGAGTAAAACCTCACTCCCCTGGCCTCAAGAGGCACACTAGTGACTGGCACTAAAGGCTGTGTCCTTGTTATTGCACCCACCTTCTATGCCGAAAACATCAGTTCGAATCCTGCTCAAAGTAGAACTGGAGGAATTACGTTGGTGCTGTGACCCGGATGGGAGTGAGATTTAGGGGGATGAGTGTAATGGCAGCTGGTAAAGAGCTGTGCGGGTAAAACCTCACTCCCCTGATCTCAAGAGGTGCACTAGTGACTGATGCTAAAGGCTATGTCCTTGTTAGTGAGCCTGCGTGCCTCCCATGCCAGAAATGGCCGGTTTGAATCCTGCTCGGAGCGAGGGTTTCACAAGAAGCAACGTAATATCACTTTGCAACAATGTCACCATGGGCACATATTTCCAGTGAGTCTGGGTTGCTTAATCATCTATACTTTTTATCTTTAAACAAGGGATAGATGTTGACACCTCTCTCTTGCTGTATGTCTCATGGACATGGGCAGGCAGATCGCTATGCAGTACTTTTCTGCTGCATTGATGCGTAAAATGTCCAGATTTTTGTGCTCCTTACTGTGTGCAGTGCATATTAAAGTTCTCTGCAGTCCCCTGCTTTCTCGCTTTTTGTTTCTTACCTGATTACCATTTCATCAGCATGAAGGGTAAAAGTTGATAGGGATATAAAGTTACACTGTAATTTAACATTCATTTTTTCTTATTGAATTCTTATTGACTTATTGAATTGAGTAAAACCACACAAAAGTACATCAAGCTGAACTTAACCAACCCAAACTGATACACAGTGAATGAAAATATATTGCACAATACCAGATTAAGTTACTGAATATAGCAGACAAGGTCTGAAAATAGCAGCACAAACTGTTATCAGAACATAAGTAACGGGAGAGTTCAACTCCAGCTGAAGTAATTGTGAATTACTGAGTGTCTAATAAAAACATTTTTTAAAGTAGAGAAAGAGGGCGCTGAAACACTAATCACACACAGCTTTAGAAATCTTCACAAGCTAATTTCCACCAAATCTGACATTTATTACTGATGAACAGCGGAACTATTGTGGTTTATCATTTAATTTTAATAACAGCCTATTTTTTTTTTTTTTTCTTGTTCTGGCTTTTCAACTTAAATTGAAAGAAAATGAAAGATGAAATTCTCATAATGCAGTAGTTCCAGCATTTCTGCCCTTGTGAAAAAGAGGTACACTTTAGCATACTTTTAGAGTCCTTTTACAGAAAATAATATACTTGAGTGGGAACTGAATACTGGTTTTTGGATACTTAGATGCATGTTAATTGCAATTAATTGAAAATGTATTATAGTTTACATTGATGTTAAATGCATTTAGCTAAACTTTTGAGTGATTTTTAGCATAAATAGAACTTATAGTTCTTAGTTATATACAAGTTCAGAATTCCTTTTATTGTATTTGAAGTATAGATAAAGTATACTGTCAAATGTACTGACAAGCATTTATGATAAACTAAAATATACTTAAATATCATTTTTACTGAATGTCGTAATGTGTTTGTAACGGTCTCGTTCAGTTTTTTCTTTTTCATTCTGTTCCTTGTTCTGCTTTGCCTGAGTTCTGTTTGCTAGTTAGTTTTCTTAGTGACTGATTATGTTCACCTGTGGTTCATTTAGTTTTCCTTTGTCCGGTATTGTTTGTGTGTTATATGAGTTTGATTTCTGTATTTTCCTGCTTGTTTCCAAGTAAAGACTTTGTTATTGAATTTCCTGCATCATGTGACCATTGCCTTGAACGTGACGGTATTTAAAAAAAAATATTTGTAACTACACATTTGTAATTATGAAGCAATTTAGTACATTTAAAAAAAATTAAATTTAAATGTAAAATCGTATAAAAATACACTACTGTTACGATTATAATAAATCAAGTACTTTAGATGTGCTTTAGTATGCCAGTCAACATCAAAATAAGTGTACTTCTTCGAAATTGCACTTTTTTAAAGTGTACTTAAGTGTGTTACATATCATTCATGGAAGTGCACTATCTTTAAGTGTACTTGTGTGGCATTTTATTTAATTACTATCATATTATCTGCAAGTTCTTTTTTTAAATATACTTAATATCTGAAGTACACTACAAGTGCACATTCAATACATGTTTTTTCTCACAATGGTGCTGACAGAATTTGTGAATTTTTGTCTCCACAGAGATTGTCAGAGCCATGACCTACGTGATAAACCAGGGCATGTCCATGTACTGGGGGACATCACGATGGACAGCTATGGAAATAATGGTAAGCAACATTTTTCTTAACGTCAGTTGTCATGAGAAACTTCATTCAACATGTCTCCCTGCAGGACACTCAGAATTCAAGTGTATCACTTACATGTGATCACAGTATTACTGATCATTGACTTTCTGTAGGCTTGAATTCAGAAGCAAACCGTGTTTGCTGGAGCAACAAAATACTCTCTTGTATCTCAGCTCCTCTAGTGTATACTGGCCACATCACATATTTTTAGCCCTTTGACTGTCAGTACTGTATGTTGCTGTAATTGCAGTGTAGCACAAAGCAAGTTGGCACAAACTGATATGTTGTAATTAAGTGCTGACATTATTAATTCATGGGTGATAAATGGAGGCTTGATCAGGGTTTTTACAGAGAGGACACACACTGATGACCTGTAATTTGTGTGACTGTGATAATACCATGTTCTGGTGTCATGCCAGATCTATTCCACGTAAACACACCCCATGACTGGAACATGTGTTCATAGCCTGAAATGATACCAAGGAGCTACTATACATGTATATATACAGTATATATTGGAGACCAGAACTAGTTGTCACACTTTTTACTACAGTAAATATTTCTCAGTGTTAGTTTACTTTTGAAAGTTAGCTTCTACCTTAAAGGCCTGACAGAAACAGATGTTTGAAACCAACACCTAAACCATGATTTGAGAAAACACGTGATTACAAAAACTTGTGACTGACTAGCCTCAGGTATCCCTATATAATAAAAAAAAAAGTATTTCAAATCAATTCAGATGTAATAACCGCAATGTCTGCTTCTTCTGATAGTTCGGTAATAACATTATAAAAGCACTTGGAGATAAAATGTTTGAATTGTTGCTACAGAGATACAACCTGTTTATATATGAATACAAACGTGTAAATATTATTCTCTCTTTCTAGGAGGCGTACTCTGTAGCGCGGCAGTTTAACCTCATTCCTCCAGTGTGTGAGCAGGCTGAGTATCATCTCTTCCAGAGGGAGAAGGTCGAGGTGCAGCTGCCTGAGCTCTACCATAAGATAGGCAGGTGTCAGTCAATCATCATTTTCTCACTGAATCTCAATGAATACTGAATATGAGACTGTCAAGTCTCAAACAGCAGCAGCTCGTCTTGATTCTGTGTGTGACTGTAGGTGTGGGTGCCATGACATGGTCTCCTTTGGCCTGTGGGATCATCACTGGAAAGTATGAAAATGGTATCCCAGAATCCTCTAGGGCAGCTATGAAGGTACCAATTTAATCATAATTTGCAAGAAACTGAAATATTTATTTTTTCCTACATGACTCTACTTGTCTGCTTCTCTTGTCTTGAAGTCGTACCAGTGGCTGAAAGACAAGATAGTCAGTGAGGACGGACGAAAGCAGCAGGCGAAGCTAAAAGAGCTCAGTCATATCGCTGAGAAGCTTGGCTGCACCTTGCCTCAGCTCGCCGTAGGTAAGACCGCTTCCTTCAACACTTCAAAGACAAAGAGTCATTTAACAAGTGGAGCTGCCAGTTCAGAGTAGACTTTTGAGCTTTTGTGCAGTTGTTGGTTTTTGTTCTTAAATTATTGTTGAAGAGGTATAGTAAAGACAGTCAAGAAAAAAAAATAGATATTTGTTAGCATTCTCATTTCATTATCTGTTACATTCTTGATGGCAATGGATAAAACATGTTTATTTCATGCTTTTTTGGTAAAATCTCCTATAATATAATTAAATTATATACACAGATCAGGCATAAAATTATGAGCACTGACAGATGAAGTGAATAACTCTGATTATCTCTTCATCACGGCACCTGTTAGTGGGTGGGATATATTAGGCAGCAAGTGAACATTTTGTCCTCAAAGTTGATGTGTTAGAAGTAGGAAAAATCAAGGGTCAAATTGTGATGGCTAGACGACTGGGTCAGAGCATCTCCAAAACTGCAGCTCTTGTGGGGTGTTCCTGGTCTGCAGTGGTCAGTATCTATCAAAAGCGGTCTAAGGAAGGAACAGTGGTGAACTGGCGAAAGGGTCATGGGCGGCCAAAGCTCATTGATGCATGTGGGGAGCGAAGGCTGGTGTGGTCCGATCCAACAGACGAGTTACTATAGCTCAAATTGATCAAAAAGGTAATGCTGGTTCTGATAGAAAGGTGTCAGAATACACAGTGCATCACAGTTTGTTGCGTATGGGGCTACATAGCTGCAGACCATTCTGCTGACCCCTGTCCACCGCCGAAAGAGCCAACAGTGGACACGTGAGCATCAGAACTGGACCATGGAGCAATGGAAGAAGGTGGCCTGGTCTGATGAATCACGTTTTCTTTTACATCACGTGGATGGCCGGGTGCGTGTGCGTCACTTACCTGGGGAACACATGGCACCAGGATGCACTATGGGAAGAAGACAAGCCGGCGGAGGCAGTGTGACGCTTTGGGCAATGTTCTGCTGGGAAACCTTGGGTCCTGCCATCCATGTGGATGTTACTTTGACACGTACCACCTACCTAAGCATTGTTGCAGATCATGTACACCCTTTCATGGAAACAGTATTCCCTGGTGGCTGTGGCCTCTTTCAGCAGGATAATGCATCCTGCCACAAAGCAAAAATGGTTCAGGAATGGTTTGAGGAGCACAACTACACGTTTGAGGTGTTGACTTGACCTACAAATTCCCCAGATCTCAATCCAATCGAGCATCTGTGGGATGTGCTGAACAAACAAGTCCGATCCATGGAGGCTCGAAACTTACAGGATTTAAAGGATCTGCTGCTAACATCTTGGTGCCAGATACCACAGCACACCTTCAGGGGTCTAGTGGAGTCCATTCCTCGTGGGGTCAGGGCTGTTTTGGCAGCAAAAGAGGGACCAACACAACATTAGGAAGGTGGTCATAAGGTTATGCCTGATCGGTGTATATACTTTTATTCAGGCAGGATGCAGTACATTTTTCAAAGTGACAGTAAAAACATTTACAATGTAACAAAAGATTTCTCCTTCAAATAAATGCTGTTCTATTGATTCTTTATATTCAAAAAATCCTGAAAAAGGTCATGGTTTCAACAAAAATCTGAAGCAGCACAACTGTTTTCAACATTGATAATAATCAGAAATGTTTCTTGAGCAGCAAATCATCATATTAGAATGATTTCTGAAGGATCATGTGACACTGAAGACTGGAGTAATGATGCTGAAAATTCAGCTTTGATCACAGGAATAAATGACAGTTTAAAATATAATAGAAAACAGTTATTTTAAATTATATTTCAGTGTTTTTACTGTATTTTTGTATCAGCACTGGTGAGCATACCAGTTTTCTTTCAAAAAAATCATACTGACCCCAAACTTTTAAACGGTAGTGTAGATTGAAGTACTTGTGAATGGCCATCATGAAAAGAAAGATGATTTTTGACCATACAATGATGCATCTACCAGCAGAGAATAACTGCTCATGCTAACCAACCAAATGTCCACAATATCCACAAATTGTAATCTGCCAAGAACATTGTTTTTCGTCTCTCCAGCCTGGTGTCTGCGGAACGAGGGAGTGAGTTCGGTACTATTAGGAACCTCAAATGCAGAGCAGCTGACTGAAAACCTGGGAGCCATACAGGTGAGATCTACTGACTTTCTACACATCTATTAACTTCCAGAAGTTTCCTAACTAATTTATTTGCACATTCAGGTACTTCCAAAGATGACATCCCATATAGTCTCAGACATTGATCATATACTTGGGAACAGGCCATACAGTAAGAAGGACTACCGGTCCTAGGGGCTCCGGACACACGCTCGGGGTGAAGGGAGATGTGTGTGTAGCAGTGTTCGTGCCCTAGTGGTTCCTGCTCAAATCTGTTTCCATCGTCGGTATGACCTCTCTCTGAAGCCTTAGAGTGCCGTCCTCCATAGCCTGTACCTGCATCCCCTCAGTTTCTGCTAGTGTGCCTTCACACCCACGACAGGTGTCCAGGTGTCACCTTGTTACGGCACCTTGCAGGAGAGCTTCACTCACTTTTGAACCTTATAAACACCCATCATTACCCATGCTTGACCTCTGCTTTTAAAACCATCAGTCACTGGGATGTCTGGCGGTATTAGCACACAGACTGGAGGAACAGAGCATGTCGCCCTCTTGTGTTTGAACACAGCAACTGCAAACCTGTTTCACAGACTGTGGAGTGTTGACACAGTGGAACCATGTGCAAGATTTAAGATGTTTTGCCTGTGCAGGAATGCGTGTATTGATATTTTATGAAGGGTATATGTGTGTTTGCTTCATAATGTGAGCCACAGGTACATGTGGTGGAAAAATAACTCAATGCACACCTCTGACCTAGGAAATTACTTGAATGAGGGTAGCATATGTGATTATTGAACATGCAACTGTATTATAAATCGACCTCAATCCGCACTTCAGTATAATATACAGTATTAAAGTTGATCTGACATGCATAGAGTATATAATGCCAGAAGCCTAATGCATTTATGGTAATGTTTGATTATAAATGAGTGACTTGAAATTTAGAGGAACACGAATTAAAGGGATTCTCTTGTGAAAAAGAAGTGTGCTTAATTGTATTGAATGTGCACTTGTAGTGTACTTCAGATTTTAAAAGTAAAAAACTGTACTTCTAATTTTAATGAAATAAAAGGCCACTTACGTGTACTTAAAGAGAGTACACTTTCATGTTTTTTAACACTTAACTGGACTTTTAATATAACTTTAAAACATATTTTACATCATTAGGTTTTAATGATCTTTTGTCATGCTTTAAAGGGTTAGTTCACCCAAAAATGAAAATAATGTCATTTATTACTCACCCTCATGTCGTTTCACACCTGTAAGACCTTTGTTAATCTTTAGAACGCAAATTAAGATATTTTTGATGAAATCCGATGGTTCAGTGAGGCCTGCATAGCCAGCAATGATATTTCCTCTCTCAGGATCCATTAATGTACTAAAAACATATTTAAATCAGTTCATGTGAGTACAGTGGTTCAATATTAATATTATAAAGCGACGAGAATATTTTTGGTGCAAAATAACTTATATAGTGATGGCCGATTTCAAAACACTGCTTCATGAAGCTTTGGAGCGTTATGAATCAGCGTGTCGATTCAGCGGTTCAGAGCGCCAGAGTCACTTGATTTCAGCAGTTTTGGCGGTTTGACACGCGATCCGATTCATGATTCGACACAAAAGATTGATAACGCTCCGAAGGTTCATGCAGCAGTGTTTTGAAATCGGCCATCACTATACAAGTCGTTATTTTGTTTTTTTGGTGCACAAAAAAAAAAAAAAATATATATATATTAATATTGAACCACTGTACTCACATGAACTGATTTAAATATGTTTTTAATACATTAATTGATCTTGAGAGAGGAAATGTCATTGCAGGCCTCACTAAGCCATCGGATTTCAACAAAAATATCTTAATTTTTGTTCTGAAGATGAGGGTGAGTAATAAATGACATTATTTTCATTTGTGGGTGAACTAACCCTTTAAAGAAGTACACTTCTTTTGATGTGTTCACTGACATACTAAAGCACATCTAAAGTACTTGATTATAATTGTGTTACATTTTAAGCTACTATATTTTAAATGTACTAAATTACAGCTTCATCCTTTACAAATGTGTAATTAAACATATATTTAAACTCATGACATACAAGTTTGAATAGAAATTGTATTAAAGTATATTTTTAGTTTACTATAAATGCTTGTCGGGACATTCAGCAGTACACTTTAACTATATTCCAAAGGCATGTACTTAATGTACTTAAGATGTACTTAAGTCCTACTTAAGTGGGTCAAAATATACTCTAAAATTCAGCTATATGCATTTAATGTAAATTTCATACATTTATTTAATAATACATTTTTAATTTAATTAACATGCAACCAAAAATATTACTTAAGTATATTCCTTTAAAGTACACACAATGCTGGGTTAAAAAATAACCAAAGTTGGGTTGAAAATGGACAAACCCAGCAATTAAGTAGTTTTAACCCAGAGGTTGGGTTAAATGTTTGCCCAACCTGTTGGGTAGTTTCATTTAACCCAACTATTGTTTAAAAAATTACAGTATTGCTTGCTTAAAATGAACCCAAAGTATGCTGGAAATTAACATTTATTAATAAGTTTAATGAATAATAATTAAAAAATAAACATTTATTAAATAAATGTTGACCTTTTAATTATTATTGTTGCCTCTAGTAATTCTGTGTCTGATTTTTGAATTATTGTTACTTCTTTTTCACAAAGGATAGTTCACCTAAAAATGAAAATCCTTTCATCATTTATTCAGCCTCATTTTGGTCCAAACCTGAATGACTTTATTTCTCGGTAGGACATCGTTGATTTTCATTGTATGCAAATAAAAAAAGTAAGACGTTTAAAAAGAAAAACTCATATAGGTTTGAATCAATATGAAGGGTCAGTGAATGATGACAAAGTTTTCAATTTGGGGTGGACTGTCCCTTTAAGGATCAAGGAGCTCCCAATCTGCATGGCAGCATTACGATATAACGGGAGTGAATTTGATTGACTGTTTGCGGGTGCCTCATGTTTGATTCTAGCTCTTGCTTGCCCTACTTGAAAGCCATACTTTATCATGCCCTAGATATTTTAAAGACTGACGAGCTGCTTTACCCTGTAGTATTTACCTTCTCAGAGCTTTTAGATCCATTTGAAACCTGATGGATTTTGGCTTGAGGAAACAAGATGGCTCTGTACAGAAAAACTTCAACAACAGTGTTCAGAGGAACACAATGTGTACATAGTGTACCTTTAGTCTCCCTGCGGAGTGCCTTGATTCTCACCTGCATGAACATTAGGGCTTGCCCATTCTCCCATGGGTCCATGAGTGTAATACTGTGAGCTTTTCTCAATTGTAAATGAAGTCTTTTACAAAAACGAAGAAATCACACCATGTGGTGACTATTGTTTTCTAACGTTTGTAACGTTGTTTCTGAGAAAAGAGGAGTTGTTGGATACACAGGCTGTTCTGAATCTCTGCATCAGGGTCTTTTATCATATCATGCATCTCTCTCCCTGTATGGCAGCAGTGACTTCTGTAAATATAAATATGTAAACAGTACATAGAGGTAGAATATATGCTTGAAATAAAAACACATAAGGCCAGTAAACCCATGTGTGTGTGTGTTTGTGTCTACCGGTATATCGCCCACCCATAATAAGCAAACTTTTTTTCATATTGAGACAATAAAATACAAAGAAAAATGAAAATATTCAAGACTGAAAAGAGCTTTTGTCACAAACAAATTGTTGCATTAAAAATACCAAGTGTCTTATTTTCCTGACAGATAAAAATGGAGCATGACAGAAAATGTACAGCAGAAAATTCAGTCAAAATGACAGATAAGGAATATTTGCAACCCTATTATTTGAAATTATTTGTTTTATTAGTATTTTGAGTGGAAGTTAAAGATTTTGAGTGAGCAAATGTTAAAGGGATCATAAGAAACCAAATTTGTCTTGGTATTTGTCATATAAGAGATCTTTGTACCACAAAACATCCAGCTATTTCCATAGCTTAAAATGTCCTCCTCGTTATAAACAAAGCATTCATTTAATCAAACTTCGGAAATTGGCTCGTTTGGATTCTGTTTGGATGTTGTGGGATTTGTGAGCATCAGGAGATGGTTTCTTGGATCAAGTCAGTTAGTCAGAAGATTAAGTTTGTTCACAGTATTTTCAGAAACGTTTGAAGATGAAGCAGACAACTACACTCTTAAAAATAAATTCCAAAAGAGGGTTTTCATAACAATGCCATAGAAGAATCATTTTGGGTTCCTCAAAAAACCAAACAAAAACAAAAACCTTTCAGTGAACAGTAGAAGAACTTGTCTGCCTATACAGTAGAAAGCCAAAAATCTGTGCTACCTGACTAGAAAAAAACAGAAAAAATGCTGTTGTCTTCCCTTTTGTCAAATAAGTAGGAAAACGTCAACACCCATAATGCACTGGGCATGTTGCCATCCAAGGCCATGCCCACCAGTCTGCTATGGATACACTTACCAGAGTCAAATACTGCCTTGTTTTAGTAGGAAATACTTCTTAGCAAACTTTTAGTCATAATTGTGTCGACTTGTATTGTTCCTGAGTGAATTCAAAGAGTAAACGTTTAGCCGGAGTGAATTACTTCCGGTTTCCAGTGAAGGATCCAGTGCGTTGTATGGAAGTAGTGGATAAAGGCTGCAAAGAATCATAAATACACATACAGGTTGCCATAGTGCTCCATTTTTATTTTATTTTTTTTTACCATAATGCTGTTTAAAGAGTAGACATAGTACGATACAATTTTCAGTGATAAATCTACCCTTACAATAACAGTTCTGTTAAAGGGATAGTTCACCCAAAAATAAAAATGTTTATCTGCTTACCCCCAGGGCATCCAAGATGTAGGTTTCTTCAGAAGAAAAAACTGAACAGTATTTATAGCATTTTTTTTTTTTTTTTACCTCTAATACACCACTATGTCCAACTGCCTTGAGCGCGCGCACGGCATCCGGTGCGTGAGGTGTGTACGCGCTCTGGCGTAGTTTAAACATGGCGCCTGTAGTACAACAGTTGTTATAAAAATGGAAGTAAACCACTAAAAACATGGTTTTATTACATTAAAACTTCATTTTATTTTGTTACTTTTCGTAAGGGCAGCTTTACAAATAAAAAGGACACATACAAAGATCTTGTTCACATACCTCAGTTGAATGTGGAAAAACCATAGGCACAGCTGATGGTTTAAGACGTACTTGATCCTCTCCTGGGTATGTAAAATCATGATCGCTGCAGACCCTCAACAACTTTAATACGTTAATGGGTTGATATCCAGCCGAAGAGCAATCAACCAGAACTTCAGGCGAGCAGGCTTAGAAGTTGGGAATATGTGGAAAGTCACCACTCCCGAATGAGTTTGCGCGAGAGAACGTAATCTTTTGGTTTTAAGTCGGTTTGAACAATCCGGATAAGCGCAAGTAAGTACCATTTTGATTAGCCGTCGTACCTACAATGTTTGTGCACTGTGTACACAGTGAGTAACTTTTACGCTATACTTGACTAAATTTTTGAATACTCTTTACTCCAGTACATTGGTGTTGAGTAATGCAATTACTCATTATATTTTTCATGGCATGGCACCTACCTTTTTCTGCAACAGTTTATGTCTGCTAGAAAATAAGTGATATTGATTGTGTGTTGACCTTGATTTATTGCAATATTGAGGTGTTCAGTTTTATTTTGATTATATTTTTGATTTACACCTCTGCCTGAATACTACTGTTATATAGACTTACTGTACCTGAAATATGGAGTGAATTTTGTGCCATTATTAAACAAACAAGTGCAGCATTTGGCAAAAAACTCAATTTGCTTTGCAAATGGAAAACTTGATGTGCAAATACAAAGGCCTGTTTGAGCGAGAACGCAGAGTAGCAAATGTATTGTGTTTTACAAATATAAATAAATATTTCACAAATAAATGCAAACCATCCTACAAACTGCATATAACCTGTGAACAAATACCAAACCTATAGTATATAAATGCTTACTTGCCTTTTTATGAGATCTCTCGGCTCGATTTTCTCACAAATGCAGTTGAATAACTTTATACAATGGGTACGGAAAGTATTCAGACCCCCTTAAATTTTTCACTCTTTGTTATATTGCAGCCATTTGCTAAAATCATTTAAGTTCATTTTCCCCCCCCCTCATTAATGTATACACAGCACCCCATATTGACAGAAAAACACAGAATTGTTGACATTTTTGCAGATTTATTAAAAAAGAAAAACTGAAATATCACATGGTCCTAAGTATTCAGACCCTTTGCTGTGACACTCATATATTTAACTCAGGTGCTGTCCATTTCTTCTGATCATCCTTGAGATGGTTCTATACCTTCATTTGAGTCCAGCTGTGTTTGATTATACTGATTGGACTTGATTAGGAAAGCCACACACCTGTCTATATAAGACCTTACAGCTCACAGTGCATGTCAGAGCAAATGAGAATCATGAGGTCAAAGGAACTGCCTGAAGAGCTCAGAGACAGAATTGTGGCAAGGCACAGATCTGGCCAAGGTTACAAAAACATTTCTGCTGCACTTAAGGTTCCTAAGAGCACAGTGGCCTTAAATGGAAGACATTTGGGACAACCAGAACCCTTCCTAGAGCTGGCCGTCTGGCCAAACTGAGCTATCGGGGGGAAAAGAGCCTTGGTGAGAGAGGTAAAGAAGAACCCAAAGATTACTGTGGCTGAGCTCCAGAGATGCAGTCGGGAGATGGGAGAAAGTTGTAGAAAGTCAACCATCACTGCAGCCCTCCACCAGTCGGGGCTTTATGGCAGAGTGGCCCGACGGAAGCCTCTCCTCAGTGCAAGACACATAAAAACCTGCATGGAGTTTGCTAAAAAACACCTGAAGGACTCCAAGATGCTGAGAAATAAGATTCTCTGGTCTGATGAGACCAAGATAGAACTTTTTGGCCTTAATTCTAAGCGGTATGTGTGGAAAAAACCAGGCACTGCTCATCACCTGTCCAATACAGTCCCAACAGTGAAGCATGGTGGTGGCAGCATCATGCTGTGGGGGTGTTTTTCAGCTGCAGGGACAGGACGACTGGTTGCAATCGAGGGAAAGATGAATGCGGCCAAGTACAGGGATATCCTGGACGAAAACCTTCTCCAGAGTGCTCAGGACCTCAGACTGGGCTGAAGGTTTACCTTCCAACAAGACAATGACCCTAAGCACACAGCTAAAATAACGAAGGAGTGGCTTCACAACAACTCTGTGACTGTTCTTGAATGGCCCAGCCAGAGCCCTGGCTTAAACCCAATTGAGCATCTCTGGAGAGACCTAAAAATGGCTGTCCACCAACATTTACCATCCAACCTGACAGAACTGGAGAGGATCTGCAAGGAGGAATGGCAGAGGATCCCCAAATCCAGGTGTGAAAAACTTGTTGCATCTTTCCCAAAAAGACTCATGGCTGTATTAGATCAAAAGGGTGCTTCTACTAAATACTGAGCAAAGGGTCTGAATACTTAGGACCATGTGATATTTCAGTTTTTCTTTTTGAATAAATCTGCAAAAATGTCAACAATTGTGTTTTTCTGTCAATATGGGGTGCTGTGTGTACATTAATGAGGAAAAAAATTTAGCAAATGGCTGCAATATAACAGAGTGAAAAATTTAAGGGGGTCTGAATACTTTCTGTACCCACTGTGTGTGTGTATATATAGATTTCATTGAACTGCCAAATTTACATTCATCACTTTATTCATTTGTGCATTAAATGAATGTAAAATAACTTGCCAAAACGTACATAACTTCAAAGCCACAAGGATCATAATTTAAGATTAATTCATTTCTGATGTTTGTGTGTTGGCAGAAGCTGTACATCAGTCAAGGCAAGGGAGACAGAGTCTCTTTAGAGAAAACACTGGATAAGAAAATGATCTAGATTACAAAAATAAAACAACGCAAGTATTACAAAATGTGAAATTAAAAATTGTAAAAGTCACTAGTTTTCATATAGTAAACTCTGTCTAACAGACACCCACTGGTAAAGTTAGAACAGCTGAACATCAGTGAACAAATAAAATATAGTTTGTATTGTTAACCAATTTGTATTATTCCAAAATAATAACACTACATGAGATTTATTGGTTTTAATAAACAGAATATTACATAGTGTAAAAATATAATTGTATTTAGTCTTTATTTAATGATTTTTTTTTTTTTTTACCATGAACAGGTTACGACAATAAGTGTAACAGGGAATTAAATTGAATTTTAAAAATTAATTAAAAAAAAACCCAAAACTGATTCATAAAAAAAAAAAAGGGAAAAAAAAAGTCTAATATTGTGATGTAATATTTTGGTCATATTGGACTCCCCAATTCCTTATAATAAAATATGACGAGATACATGAGTAAACAGTCTTTTATTGGTACAAAACAAGAGAAGACCATACAGGCCTTAACTGATCATGAATTTCATGAAACATTAACAGATGAAATGATAAACACCCTCCCAAAACATAACAAACCTCCTTTAATACATTGCCACGCCTCCCTCCCCCCAATCCCATAATCCTCTCATTTGTTTGTTCCTCAATCTTCCGCAATCAGTCTTTTATTTGGACCCAGTGGACAGCAGAGCGATCAGACCTGAAGAGGCACTGATGGACAGAATGTAGTTCCTGTGACGAACACAAAAAGGTAAATGTTAGACATCTGAACCAATCATCACACTTAAAGAGTAAACACTACAGTAAACTTACACTGTTGGATTGAAGTTCTTCAGCAGGAAGAAAGAAGCGACGATGACGAGCAAGAGGAAGAGAGTGTTGTTGTAAAAGATGGAGAAAGTTGTGGCCTCATAATCGGCGACCTCATTCTTCTTCCAAAGGATCCTGCGGCAAAGAATCACTATTAGCAACATAGTACTTCAAATAGTTGGCATGTCCTGTGCCATATTTAAAACAGTCGGATCAACAGGATACATCTAAAGTGTCTTCAATAATAGCCAGTGTTGTTATTGGTAACTAAATCAAATACTAGAGCTGCGTGATTAATCGTTAAAAGATCACAATCTCGATTCAAACACCCATGCGATTTTATGCCAAAATGACAAAGATTCGCCTATGTCTATAAAATCACAGTGGAACATTCAAATCTGCATTTTGCGCTGCCGCTGAGCCAGAGAGAGCTGTATGAAACATCTTCACAATCACACAGTATCATTATTTCTGTGTTGCAAATATTCAAATTATCACAAAAGTACTGGGATAAAAGTTTATAGTTCAGATATAAACACTGATGCCTATAGAAGCGATCAAAATAAGAGTAAATCGCTTTAAGTAACTTGGTGCTTCAAATAACGATTGTATTGATTACATCGTTACACCAGTAGATGGCGACAAGTGACTGTTAAAAAAATGTATTTGTTATTGAATCATTTATTCAAGAGATTCATTCAAAAAAAACCTGATTCAACCAGTAATTAAATGAGTCATTGAATCATTCACTCAAACCAATTTTTAAAAATAATTCATTTAGAATCTAAATGAAGGGGGTGGGCAACTGGCGGCCCGCAATGTCTTTAAATACGGCCCGCTGGACATTTGTAAAGCAAGTAATGTAAAGATTGCGTTCAGATCATAATGTTAATACTAAATCAATCCAGGAGAGGTCGCTATTTCCAGCCGATCCCTTTATTGATAACAGCGTAGGATGTGCACGCTAATGTGAAAGTTGACTAAAATTAGCTAAATTAAATGAAAAAATTGACAATAAAAATGGTGTTTTCACTATCCAATCAGGATGGATTATCTTTGTACCAAGTTCAAGGGGTCACCCATATGTTTGATTTGTTTGGAAACGAAATCTGTAATGAAAGATTCCACCGTCGGGCCAGAAACAGTTCCAGTTGTATTTCCACTTGAGCCTGGTACGGCACGGCACGATTATAAACCGCTCTCCCCCCGGGAATTAGCCAACCGCGCCGAACCATGCTACTTGAATGCGAGTAGTGACGTGACGTCGTCACTCAGGATCGGTCACTTGTCGGTTGCCTGGCTGCCAGTTTCTCAGAAGCTTGCAAAACATGATATTTGAGCAACATGAACACAAATTAATCATACAATAAAAAAAATAAAAAAAACTGATCATCCCACATAACGCGGTCACTATTTACATCGCATATCGTGTGTAAACTCGTGCGTTACTAACGACTGAAGAGCTGTTATCAGCCCCACAGTGGAAAACGAAATATCCGTACCGGCCGGCTTGGATCGGATTGGCACGGAATGGAACAGTAAAGCAAAGGGAAAGGTTTGGCCCGACGGTAGAAAAGAGGCTAACGAGAAGTATGGAAGATACACATGTGATGCCAGAGTTGCACTTGTCTTAGAGTTCAAAGGTAAAATGCATAGTCAACAAAACCTTTTTGCCTAATGAATGACAGAAATGTATGCAATTTTTAAAAAATAGTATTTTTCATGGTAATATGTGGAAGTGGATTATGGTAATGCCATATGGAACAATTTTTTTTTTTTTAAATAAGCACTTTTTAACGAGGCTGAGTTAAAAATGTTTTCTGGGCTTGTAATCAAAGTTTGGACTTCAATTTGTACATTTGTTCGTTGCAAATTTACAGATAATGCAATTGAGATGTTTACATTTGCTTGTTGGGGTAATATTGCTTGTCAGCTGAAAACAAAGTTTCCCATTTGTATTTAACAGTTCATAAAATCTTTTTTTTTAAAAATTACTTTAATTGTACTTTGATTTCCCTTAATAAAAAGTAAATAGAGTAAGACGTGTAAAAAGTGCGAGTGTGGATTAGTAATCTGGCGCCCTGGTATTAAGGAGAAAAAACATTGGCCCTCGTCACTATCGAAGTTGCCCATCCCTGATTTAGATTATTTGAACATTTTAAACAATTTCAGCAATTAACATTGTCAGAACCTATTTTGATTAGTTGTCCGTTCAAAATTGTGATCTCAGTTTCAAAAAAAAAAAAAAAATTGTGATTCTCAATTTATTCAGAATTGTGCAGCTCTATCGAATACTATTAAAAATAGTATTCGCTTTCGATAACCTGAATAAAGCTGAAATAAAACAATATAAATATTAAAGTACAAATATTACATAATTAGAAATGTTGCCTGGGCAGCTAACTAAAATAATTTAAGTACTAAAATAAAACTAAATTAAAGCTATATAGAAATATATAAAACTAATTTTAAAAAAAGACAAAAACAAAATTACTAAATCAATTTTTTTTTTTTTAAAGTATATGGTGTGTATATATAGGATGCGCTATAAATAACACTGAAAATAGCAGACAAAACAATTATAATATCTCATATTTAAGACTAATACCTCTCGTCCTTCTCTTTGCGGGACATTTTGCGGTTGTCTGCCTCAGAAAGCTTGCGAGTCACTTCCTTGGACACAGCATCTTCACGTTTCTGAGCGACCCTGAAAGTAGTAGCAGTTGATCAATACAATCTTCTGAATTAGTAAAGTGGACAAAACCCAAAAAGTGTTACGAGACAGAGAGAAGAGAAAAGAAAAGAGACAGCCTGTGAGCTTCTTACTTGTGCTTGAGGACGAATTTGACATTCTTGTAAGCAAAGGCAACCAGGTAAGTGCTGACTAGAGTCATGACTGCATACAGCACTGCAGACTGGACCAGATCCATGTGCCAGATCCTCCAGAACAGCCCTGACACAAAATGACACATATGCAAGAACCAGGTAAGAACAAAATACAGAAGATTATGTATGCATCACAATAAAATAGTAAGACAATAACAGTGACCGTTTAGTCTCAGGAGAGACCGCAGATAAAGTATAACACAAACGTTTACTGTCTAAGTAAGCAGCTCAATGTTTAGACACAACCTAAATGTCAGAAGCAAGGGAATCTCATCGGGAGGAACTTACAGATGGGGATTGCGGATACGATTAGCGCATTGCCGTAAAATAGCGCCGTAGATTTCGCCGAGAGGTTCCTGCTGAAGTCCTGCAGGAGAAGATCCTCCTCTGACTGCTGTTTGTTGCCGCTTTTAGGTGCCATGTCTCCAGTCTGTCCTCCGCTCCGATCCTTGGTTTGGGTGAAAAGAGACAGACACGTATGTGATCCGGATGGATGAAACGCTTACGCCGCGTCAGCACAAACAGTGACGTAGAAATGATGCGCGCAGAGCTCGCGGAGCTGCTGCCAACTAGTGCCCGGGAGGGTCACGCGCACTTAAAGAGACAGTCATTATTTTCGCACCGACTCTCATGTTGTTTCAAACATGTATATTGTTATTTTTTGGTGTTATATGCATCTTGCCATAATAACAACAGTTCACAGTGACCCCAGCCCCCTATAAAAAGACAAAAAAAAAAAAAAAAAAAACACCCTGAGTATATTGTAATTAGCCTATTACATGGTAATGCATATATTATGATTTCTGAAATGTTGAAAATGTCTTCAGAAAAGGTGAATCAGGTCTAATTTATTGAAACCTAGAAGTTTGTTTTATAAAAAAAATATTTGGAACACATAAATATTTTTGCACCACTAGATGGAGACGTTATTACTGTAAAAGTAACTTTCCCCAACACTGTGTCCAGCCGGCATTAAATATTTGAAAAAGCCAGATTGTTTCCATGTCTGAGACATCATACCTCTCTGAAGCACAGTTTGGGACAGATACCATTTTTATGGGCATTGAATAAAGATTTTAGTACCCTTTTTTGTTGTGCTCTGCTTGGGAGAATAAATTACACTTTACTACCACCACACCACTTTTGATAACTACTCTTTACCTCATTAACCCTTGTTTCTGACAACTTTGAGCTGGGTGTGGAAAGGCAGAAGCACAGAAGATGATAAGACATTAACTGTGATCTGGAAGACGTGGTATTACCGGAGAGAAAGAAATGAGAATGAAAGTGAATGGGGAATTAGCTGACATTGCACAATGTGTTGAAGATGATAAAGGAAAGCAGAAAGCACCAGAACAAGGTTCAGGTAAACTCATCCTGGGTTTTCCTTGGTCAACAAAGGGCAGTAGACCTCAGGGTTTGTTTCTTTATTTGGCATCAGAATGACTGGCAGCCCAGTCATGGCAGCTGGTTTGATCACATTTGCACCTCATTCTGGAGAATGGGTGGATCCGTTCAACGGCTGATATGCATGTGACGGTGCTTTGATCTGAAAGCACCCGACTTTACGAGGTTGCGTATGATGACTGATGACAGTGTTGTGTATTTTGTCATCAGGACTTGCATTTTGTTCCTCTTGCCATTTTTAGATATGGGGCGTATGTTTAAAACTCACTGCAGGATGTTTAAAAGCTATAGTGGCAAATGCAAAAAAAAGAAGCGAAAAAAAGAAAAAATATTTGGGATGGGCAGGTTAAACTAGAAAGACAGGTGAAAACATGATGACTGTCAAGTCATTTTTATAGCACATAATACTGATTGTTTCAAAGCCGCTTTACAGGGATAAACAAGAAAATAATGATTCAACGATGCAAAAAGCAAAGAGACCAAAGAACCTGCTTGTGTCAGCAGTTTGATATCACACAAATGGTGACATAACTTTTGTATTCTCTTCCTTGTTAAAGGTGCAGTAAGCGATTTTTGAGAAACGCTGTTGATATTTGAAATCAACCCAAACAAACACACCCCTCTTTTCATTGCTCCGCCCCCCAAAATGCACGAACACACAATTCAAGAGTGGGTGTCTTTTTATCACAGCTGAAGCGAAACAAAATATGCTTCAGTGACCCTCAAAACTGTCCTGTTACTCAGGCATCTCTCTTTCTACACACTCTAAAAGATGCTGGCTAAATATAGGACAGAACACATGTTGGGTTAATTTTGTTTATTTAACCCAGCATAATGGGTTGATTCATTTTTACTATAATACTAGCTTTTTTTTTTTTCTTTTTTTTTTACTTCATACATAAATTAATGTTTACAGATTAACTTAAATCCTTTAAACGTTTTTAAAATACTCTTCACGACCACTGGTTTACATGATAATTCCTTTATTTTTGATCATATTTTACTGTATAGAATATTTTATCTTGTTTTTAATACATATTACCTATACATTTAAGCTCATTTAACAAATATTAGAAGTAAAAATTAAAAGTAATTCAAATGTAATCAACCAGTCTCTGTTGTCCTGTTTCCACCATAACTTCAGACCACCACCTTTGTTTCACTCGTAGCCGAAAAATGCTGTGACTCCATAACCTATCCATAAATAATCAGTGTACACTTCTGAGAACATATTTTAACATCCTAAGTATTTATATTCTGTATCTTTTTGAATACATTTTTTATGCAAGGCATCAGGTGTTTTCATCACACGAAAAGACAAACGCGGCACAAAAAGCCCACGATAAATAACCCCTGGGTTATTACGTCTGACCCAGGATCTGAATAACACAAACACTGGAAAAATAACCCCAAAAAATGCCATGACTTGGGTAGAAAAAATAACCCAAGATTTTTTAGAATGCAGTCTTTCTTCAAATCTCCCTCTTGCTCACTCTCTCTCCTCCCCCATCATGAGAGAACACGCCCCCTACTGCTGATTGGCTCACTCTCTCTCCTCCCCCATCATAAGAGAACACGCCCCCTACTGCTGATTGGCTCACTCTCTCTCCTCCCCCATCACGAGAGAACACGCCCCCTACTGCTGATTGGCTCACTCTCTCTCCTCCCCCACCATGAGAGGACATGCCCCCTACTAATGATTGGCTCACTCTCTCTCTCCTCCCCCACCATGAGAGGACACGCCCCCTACTAATGATTGGCTCACTCTCTCTCTCCTCCCCCACCATGAGAGGACACGCCCCCTACGGATGATTGGCTCACTCTCTCTTCTCCCCATCATAAGAATACACGCCCCCTACTTCTGATTGGCTATAAGTGTGTTGTGCTGCTCAGTCCGATCCACTTTCAACAGCATTTCTCAGAAATCGCTTACTGCACCTTTCAAGGGATAGTTCATTCAAAAATGACAGTTCTGTTATCAATTTACTCACACTTATGTTGTTCCAAAACATGTATGACTTTCTTTCTTCTGTGGAACATACGAGAATATATTTATATATTTATGTTTCACAGAAAAAAAGAGAATCATACAGGTTTGGAACGACATGATAATGAGTAAATGATGATAATTTTTGGGCGAACTGGCCCTTTAAATCACTAATCATCATGCCTATGTACAGGTTTATATTAAGATGCATCTAAATATTTTATATATTTTTTTACAGTTGTCTTTTTGACATTTCCAAAGTGAGACAAACAGTTGTGCCCCACATTCTTCCTTTGTGTACAGCAGAACAAAGAAATGTATACTGGTTTGGAAAAACTTGAGGGTGAGTAAATGATGACAGAATTTTCATTTTTGGGTGAACTGGCCCTTTAAGCCTTTTAATTACGTTTCTATAGATGAAATATGACAAGGAAGGACGTTAGTATCCCTCCTTGCCAAACATATGTTTATACTTTGAGAGACGATATCTGAGAATAGTGTTGTTCTGTGTCTGTTTGCCTATGTGACAGAAAGCTGTTGGTTTCTAAACTAAACTGAATTGAGGTAATCCTCAGTTTGAATCATTTATGGTTACTCACTGGGTTTTACAATACATGCAATACATTATTAAACAAGATTGTTTAATAAGTTGCTATGGTGTTGTAAGTGATTGTTTGTGCGTAGCTCTGCAGTTGATAGGTTGTTGAAGGTGGTAACTGGTTTATCAAGGTGGTTCGCCTGTTTTATCATCAAGTTCAAAAATGTCTAATTGCCTGTAATAAAGCACACCTGTTCTCAAGAAACGGCACATTTTAAGGTATCATGCATGTCTGTAGCACAAACAATGTGAGTTATTAAGTTTAATATTTAGCTAAGAGGGGTTTGTTCAAATCCCTATCTCAGTATGAACAATAGTAACTGATGCTTGCCTTAAAAAACACTACTACTAATAAGCACTTATTAGGAATGATGTTAGTCAATTTAATGTGTCCTGTAATAGAAGTCTATACTAAATAAGAGTCTGAAAAGGCTTTTCTGTCTGTAATGGGGGTCATAATGTTCTTCAGAAGCACAGCGCACATGTTTAGCCTGAGGCCAAAGGCTCGAGGGTCACAGCGACCTGCCAAGGCCGCTTGCAAAAGCAAACAACGAAAAGAGAGGGAAAGAAAAACTCAAGACGTTGACATTTTGGCAGGAGAGGAAAGCTCGTTCGTCTATCTGCATCTGAAAGGTCACTGCATTTTGTGAAGCGTCAACCCTGCGTGTGAAGAACACGGGAGATGGAAAAACAAACTTGGTGTGACCACTCAAAAAGCAAAACAGCACAGCAGGAACTCCAACAAAGAGCGGAGGTGGAGGGTTAAATAAAAAATAAAAACTCAGCCGCTCTTTGACTTTAAAACCGACCTTTTCATCTAAGAAAAGACTGAAGAAGAGACAGAATGAGAAGGAAATAATGGCTGCTGAGTTAGCTTGACATTATGGCCATCAAAGTCTGTGTGCCCAGTATGACTTCACCGTTTGTGCATCTTTGAAGACACCAGAGGAAAGAAGAACACATGGTTTTGTGTGAGCTATGATTATGTGGCCAGTATGCTGAACAAACACATATTGTGCATAAACAGACACATTTCTCATACAGAACTTCATATGGCTAGAGCCCTGGTTTGGTGTTCATTTGAGTCTTCCAGATTAAGGGTTTGGTTAACACCCAAAATACTCCATCATGAACAAATACACGTGTGAAAAAGAGAGAGCGAGAGAGAGAAAAGAAACGAAAGGTAGGATGCAGGCCTGTTTGTAAATACAGTACACAGATTAAATGAGTACCTCTGAACATAAAGATATATTTCTCTAATTATCACAGTTACAATTAATAGGAAGATGGCAAAATACAAAATTGTATTAAACATTAGGGCTGGGACAATACATCATTTTGCGATACAATGAATCTGGATCGATCCTGATATTTTCTCTCTCGAATCGATTCTGAGTTTAGTTTTTAACAGCAGATGGCGCTCTTGGCTAGTTTTTAACTGCACACTTAAATGCTCATGAAGAAGAGCGCCAGAGAGCACTTGTGTATTTGGTCATGTCAAGTCAAGTCAAGTCACCTTTATTTATATAACGCTTTTTACAATGTAGATTGTGTCAAAGCAGCTTTACAGTGATAACTGGTGTATAATTTTAGCTGCACAGCAGCTCTTAAAGAAAATTGTGTCAATGCAGGCAGATGCAAAGCACTGTTGAATATCAAATGTCAAGTGTCCCCAACTAAGCAAGCCAAAGGTGACAGCGGCAAGGAACCGGCAGTACCGACAGTTTGTTGAGGAACTGTGCTGTTGTGTCGATAAGGCCTTCACAATGGATGATCTAGTTGACTCAATCTCGGCTGATACTTCAGGGCTGCGTTGTGGTTGTGTCAAGGCGCAGGTCCTCGATCTCACCTGGATACGGCCCGGATCCGGTTGACTATGGTAAACCTCGGGATAAACAGAAAGACTAATATTAGCGTAGATGCCATTCTTCTTCTGATGTAATGAGTACATCTGGTGTTATAGGAAGTGTTCCCGGTTCCGGCTGACCTAATTTTTGCAGCCTTTAACGGATTTGAAAAAATAAATTGATAATGTGTTATGTGTATGCCAGGTTAAAGAGATGTGTTTTTAGTCTAGATTTAAACTGACAGAGTGTTTCTGCTTCCCAAACAATGCTAGGAAGATTGTTCCAGAGTTTAGGTGGCAAACAGGAGAAGGATCTACCGCCTGTGGTTGATTTTGATATTCTAGGTATTATCAGCTGGCCTGAATTCTGAGATCGCAATAGACGCGAAGGACTATAATGCATTAAGAGCTCGCTCAGGTACTGGGGAGCTAAACCATTTAGTGCTTTGTAAGTAATTAGCAAGATTTTAAAATATATACGATGTTTAACAGGAAGCCAATGCAGTGTTGACAGAACCGGGCTGATATGGTCATATTTCCTAGTTCTAGTAAGAACTCTAGCTGCTGCATTTTGTACGAGCTGTAGTTTATTTATCAGGTGAGCAGGGCAACCACCCAGTAGAGCGTTACAGTAATCTAGCCTTGAGGTCATGAACGCATGAACTAACTGTTCTGCATTTGTCATTGAGAGCATATGTCGTAGTTTAGATATATTTTTAAGATGGAAGAATGCGTTTTTACAGATGCTAGAAACATGGCCTTCAAATGAAAGATTGGTATCAAAGAGCACACCTAACTGACGACGAAGACTTAACAGAGCAGCCATCAAGTGTTAGACAGTGTTCTAGGTTATTACATGAAGTGTAAGTGGTTAAATACACTTGCACCTTGGCTCAGAATGCTTTTATGACGCAAGATTAATGTATACACAGCCCACTGTGAACACCCTTGTAATTCACTTCAACCTTTTCAAACTTTATGAATGATTATTTTAGGTTTAAGTGGTGTGTGTAAAGGAATTGGAAGCAAGCAGAGTATGTGTGCTTCTAAAGCACGTAGTGCCATCTGCTGTTAAAAACTAAGCTCAGAATCGATTCGAGAGAGAATCGTAATACATTCGGAAAATATCAGAATCGATTCAGATTCATTGTTTCGCAAATCAATGTATTGTCCCAGCTCTGTTAAACATATACTTATAAAAATATAGAACAATATGTCATCAGTATCTGTAAAGTAAATAAATTAGGCAATTTTGCTTAAAGGTACACTATATGTAACTTCTGGCCCTCTTGTGGTTAAAAACAAACAATTTTTTCTACTCTATTTAATGTACAGTGCTCAGCGTAAATGAGTACACCCCCTTTGAAAAGTAACATTTTAAACAATATCTCAATGAACACAAAAACAATTTCCAAAATGTTGACAAGTTTTATATAACATCTGTTTTAAATTATAACATGAAAGTAAGGTTAATAATAGAACAACATTTTCAGTTTTACTCAAATTAGGGTGATGCAAAAATGAGTACACCCCACTGAAAATCTCTGGAGCAAAACTAAATTTTAGACTACAAATGTCTAATTTAACAAGAATTCAACAACAGGTGAGACTAATTATTCATTACGCAGGTGTCCAGCACACAGCTGACTATAAAAGGGTGTTAAAACCCCTTCCCATTTCATGCTGTCAGCAATGGCACCACATGGAAGAGAAATGTCACGATAATTTCTTTACACCAGACAGGAGAAGGCTACAAGAAGATCAGCAAAGCTTTACTTATCAATCAGAATACTGTAGCAAAAGTGTTACAAAATTTTTTAAAAGATGGAACTGCAACTATCTCACAGAGACGTCCAGGTCGTTAACACCTTGACAGGAGCGTCTTTTGATGAGAAGAGCTGAAGAAAATCGGCATGCAAGTTCACTGCAGTTATCTAAAGAAGTAGAAAGCCAAACTGGGGTGACTATTTCCCATGACACAATACGGCGTACACTGCAGAGGAATGGCATGCATGGGTGCACGAAAGAAGCCTCTCCTAAAGCCCAGGCACAAAAAAGCCCGCCTAGAGTTCACTAGGGCTCCTGCTGACAAAGATGAAGACTACTGGGACTCTATACTCTGGAGTGATGAGTCCAATATAAATGTTTTTGGAACTGATGGCTTCAAAACTGTATGGCGTCGCAAAGGTGAGGAATACAAAGAAAAATGCATGGTGGTGGCAGTGTCCTTATGTGGGGCTGCATGAGTGCTGCTGGTGTCGGGGAGCTGCATTTCATTGATGGCATCATAAATTCACAGATGTACTGCTCTATACTGAAAGAGAAGATGCTACCATCACTTGGTCGCCGTGCACTTTTCCAATATGACAATGATCCTAAACACACATCTAAGGCCACTGTTGGATTTCTGAAGAAGAACAGGGTGAATGTGATTCAGTGGCTCCTGATCTGAACCCAATCGAACAGCTATGGGGAATTCTGAAGAGACAAGTTGAGCATCACTCTCCATCCAGCATCCGGTCTCTAAAAGAGGTCATTATTGAAGAATGGAAAAAGACAGATGTTGCAAAATGTGGCCAACTTGTTCATTCCATGCCTAGAAGACTTGGTGCAGTCATTAAAAATCATGGAGGCCATACAGAGTACTAGATGTAGTGATTTTTGTTATGGGGTGTACTCATTTTTGCATCACCCTAATTTAAGTAAAAATGAAAACGTGTAATCTAAGTTATATTATTAACCTTACTTTCATGTTATAAGTTAAAAAGATGTTATATTAAACTTAGTCTTGTCAACATTTTGGAAATTGGTGTTGTGTTCATTGAGATATTGTTTAAAATGTTACTTTTCAAATGGGGGGGTACTCATTTATGCTGAACACTGTAGTACCGTAATTTTGTTATTGCATAGAAAACCTTTGTATGTCCAGATGTGGTATATTTACAATTACTCGCCCAGCATTCAAAGGTAGGAAAATCCCCATTCCACATTTGAAAGATTTGCTTTACTGGTGTGACCATGCCAACGGCGATAGAGCTTGCATGTCACATTTGCTCTCAGTGAATCAACACCAAGGACTGTAATGAAGCACCACTCCCTCTCGATTGCTGTAGACTGTTAAGTACACTACGTGAATGCAGCTTGGCATGTGCACAATGAATGAGATGAATGAGAGTTCTGTTCATTATCTGCTGCATTGATGGGAAAGACCTTCTGTTGAAGAGATGTATTTGATGTGCTTTGAACTGTATCAATGTGTGTCATACATGTATTGACCTTACACATGCTCTCAAGGTTCTCCTCCCAAACTTCATTATGAACTTGCACTCACAAATCCTCCCACTCCTTCTGAACTCTGGAGCGGTTGATGTCTATTTACTTTATTTATTATCAACTTGGAAACTCCCTGTGATTACACAATTAAATCTGACCAGTTAAGAGACAAATGTGTGTATAGGATCTCAGAATCATAAATTGTCCAAATATCTAAATAGGTCTAATTAGCAACTACAGATTTTGCTCTCTAATATTTGTATTATGCAGTAATAATGAATTACTACAATAAGATATTTAAAAGTATGGAAGCTTGTTTCCACCACTGAATATAAAATAAAAAAGGTAATTGCGACTTTTATCTCACAATTCTTACTTTACATCTTGCCATTCTGACTTTTTTTCTCAGAACTGTATGATATAAACACAATTGTAAATTATAAAGTCAGAATTGTGATATAAAGTCACAATTCTGACTTTTTTTCTCAGAATTGTGAGTTTATGTCTCACAATTCTGACTTTGTAACATGCAATTGTGAGTTTATATGACGCAATTCTGAGAAAAAAGTCAAAATTGCGAGATGTAAAGTCAGAATTGCATGATATAATGTTGCAATTGCAAGTTTACAAGTGCTATAAAGTCAGAATAGTGAGTTAAAGTGAGAAAAATAGTCTTTTTTCCTCAGAATTGGACTTTATAAATTGCGAGTTTATATCTCACAATTCTGCAAATATTTTGGTAATTGCGGTATAAAGTCAGTTATAGTGTCAGAATTGCGTGAAAAAAAGTCAGAATTATGAGTTTATAATTTGCTATATTGACTTTATTTCTCACAATTGTGAGATTATGTCTCGCAACTGAGTTTATAACTCACAATTCTGACATTATAACTCGCAATTGCAAGAAAAAGTCAGAATTGCGAGAAAAAAGTCGAGTTTATATCTCTCGATTGTGAGTTTAAAACTCGCAATTCTGACTTTATTTTCTTGCAATTGTGAGTTTATACCTTGTAATTCTGAGGAAAAAAGTTAGAATTGTGAGAATTGTAAAACTCAAAAAAGTCGCAATTACCTTTTTTATTTTTTATTTAGTGGTGGAAACAAGCTTGCGTAAAAAAAAAAAAAACTATTTAAAAAGAAATTCAAAACAAGGTTTTCATACAGTATACACAGTCCTACTTTTTTAATCCTAAAATGTATGTGGGTGTCATTATTTGGTGTGTAAGTGGAATATTCATCTGCCATTCCATGAATCATGTGGACGAATTGTTTTCATATTTAGTTAACCATTTTTAAAATGAATTTCTATAATGGATTTGCAGCAATACACTTACATAAATGTCATT
The DNA here is from genome assembly GCA_037101425.1 of Elopichthys bambusa. Classification (NCBI taxonomy): domain Eukaryota; kingdom Metazoa; phylum Chordata; class Actinopteri; order Cypriniformes; family Xenocyprididae; genus Elopichthys; species Elopichthys bambusa. The sequence continues at coordinate 32,131,859 of CM074441.1, read as the reverse complement.
TTAGACTATTATTTCTACATTACACAGGCAATGTTAAAGACCCCCTGTGGTGAATTATGTCTATATAATGTTTTTAATATGCTTTCAAACAAATTCATATGTCAACACCATTGCTGAGTATTTTCTCCTTAAAACTGCAGTGAAGCAAAGACGGTCTCAGATGGTATTTTTTTACATCAAAAACTACCTTGTTATCCAATCACTTCAAAGTGCGGGCTTTAACTATGCTCTGAAGCAGGGGAGTCGAGGAGTTTCAAGAGGATCCAGGTTTTCCGGGTATTTTCTGTTGATATGAAAAATCAGGTACTTTTGGCAGTATAGCAGGTGAATTATGTATATGATGTAAGCTATATTATAATGTTATGATGAACTATATGCCTTTCTCCACTGACGTTCTAAGCTGTTCAAAGCATTTATAAGGATACTGATTTTTAGAAGGCAGACTGAGATGGCAAATGGGATCATGGTTTGTGTAACATTAACACATTATTAGCTGTTTGATAACGTAGTCTAGCAAAAGGCTAATCATATTAATTACCGTTATGTATAAATAGCGATACCTCTGTGCAGCGTTTACTATAGTAACGTGAATAAACGTTGACCTAGTGGGTCTCTGAGCTGGTGTGAGTGAGTGAGTGGAGGCGGGGCTAATTTGCATATTCATGAAGTTACATTCTAGCTATTTAAGGCTATTTTAAATATGTCATTTTGGTGATCTAAGATGAGTTTTAAGGGATAAAATGATTGACTACAGGGAGAATTTAAATTTTAGTGTGGCTACTATCACCATACATATTTTATAGTTTGTCCAAAAGCTGGTCTCATATGACCTCAGAATCTTTCCCATATTTGAAATGGGTCACTAATGGCCTCTTTTGTTTAATCTAGGGCAGTGTTATACTGAGTCAGGACACACAGGGCTCTTATAATAATATGTCATATAAAGAGATCTTATTATTACTTATTATAAGATGATCTCACATGGAAACAGGTTTAAAATGGAGTTATGGGACAGTTTTGAGTTGGGCAGCAGTTTCCATTAGTTGTTCTAATTCAGTGCTGGTGCGTGTAAGTGAGATTAGTGAATAGGAAGTGAGTAGTGCGTGTGTGGGTGTGTTTCCATGTATGCATGTATGGCAGAGAGGAAACCTGGGAGCCAGATAACGTGGGATGTGGAAAGAGGGGGGGTGAAGTACCACTTGGGGAAACCGTTCCACATAAAATATCCCAAAAGCATGAGATGTTAGATGCAAAAGGGACGTGGTTATTTGCACATCGGCTCTTCACAGTGCACAAAAGCCATATAATGGCTGACCTTTTCCTTGGCTAAAAAATTATTAGGTTGATTGATCTTTTATGAGCAAAATTTTAATTTGAGAATCAATCGTTTATAAGACAACTTGGCGGAATGATGGTGTTCCAGAAACAAGCTTTTTTATTATTATTAAAAATGTTTTTTCTTGAGTTTGGCTCTAGCACCTCTGAGAATCTTTTGAGCGAGAAGAGGCGAAATGACACGCCCAGGCTTACATCTGCACGCCAGATGGCTCAGTGTCTGTTAGGCGAGCCATAAGCAGCTGCATGTCGTACACTTTCTTTACGTGCCAGTAGCTGGAGCATCTTTATCGTGTTAACGCTTTCTTGGAATTACGCTCAGACATTCCCTTTTATCCACCAACACGTTGCTTGTACATTAATATAGGTTGCTCAAGAGTCATGAAATACTGTGCAGTAAGCAATGCATTGCTGAATCCAACTGAAATAGTCTTTTTATAACTACATAAGAAGTTATAACCAGCTAATACATGTTTTCTGGTTCTGGTTAGATGGGTTAGAGCAGGATATGAAACATTTAGAAAGCTCACGTTATATTGATTGTTGATTCCCCCTCTCACATGACCCCGAGTCACCAATAGATGGCAGGATTGTTTTCTCCATCTGGTTTCCTGGAACATGTTGATCTCACTTGCAAATCTTGATCATGCTTTGTGTGATGTAATCCTTCAGGACGCAAGAGGTGTATGTTGTCAGATGTCCTGTGTTATTAAATTACTCCTCTCCTGACCTGACGGTTTGCTCTAATTAGTTCTGTATATAAAGCCATGTGATGGAGGCAAAGCATTTCATAAGAGGTCACAGGATGCATCAGGCACTGATTATGTTGGTCTCATCCTGTGATCATTGCATTTATCCTGGTAAATCATAACATAAGTGTGTCAGCCCTTTGAAAACAGGTCAGAATAATTCCCAGTCCTAAAGGGGTTGGGGGGACACAACATTTTCCTGAATCAAATGAAACTTGCGGTCAGTGTGCACCATAATGAAGAGGAAGCAACCAGAAAACTTTGCTATGGCAACAGCCCATTTTTGCTCAGATCACAAGCATGTTGTCCATCTGGGGTTTATTCAGTTTCCTTTATACCCTGCATTTCATGAATCCGTTTCCTTTCCAGGAAATACAGGAATATAGTTTCTTTGTTTTGTCCAAAAAAAAATTGTAACAACCTAAGTCATCCTTCTGTCATCTTTTGGTACCTCTTTGTCTTCTGTGTCTGTTATTTATTTGTTCGCTCTAAAAAATGCTGGATTAAAAATAACCTGAGTTGGGTTAAAAAATGGACAAACCCGGCAATTGGGTTGTTTTAACCCAGTGGTTGGGTTAAATGTTTGACTCAACCTGCTGGGTGGTTTTATTTAACTTAAGTATTGTTTAAAAATTACTACACTCTAAAAAACGCTAGGTTAAAAACAACCCTAGTTGGATTGAAAATGCACAAACCCTGTGATTGGGTTAAATGTTTGCCCAACGTGCTGGGCAGTTTTATTTAACCCAACTATTATTAAAAATTATTATATGTCTGGCTTAAAATGAACCCAAAATAGGTTGGAAATTAAAAATCAGACACATAATTACAACACTGTAAAAAAGAATTGTTGGTTTAACTTAAAAAAGTAAGTTACCTGGTTGTCTTAAAATTTTGAGTTCATTTAAATTAAAAATTTGAGTTAATACAATGAAGGCGATTGGTTAAATCAACAGAAACTCAAGATATTATGTTTTCTGAACTACATAAATTATCTAAGCTGATTTAACAAAAGAAAAAATGTTATGATAACAAATTATGCAATTTACAGTGTAGAGGCAACAATAATAATCAAAACATTTATTAATAAGCAATTTAATAAATGTTTATTGTTTAATTATTATTCATTACACTTATTAATAAATGTTCATTTATTAAACATATTAAAACATGTTCATTTCCAACATATTTTGAGTTTATTTTAAACAAGCAATAATTTTTAAACAATAGTTGAGCTGAATAAAACTACCCAGCACATTGGGGAAACATTTAACCCAACTGCTGGGTTAAAACAACCCAATCGCATTTTCAACACAGCATTTTTTTTATTTTTTTATAGTGAAATAAATGTTCACCTTTTGATTATTACTGTTGCCTCTAGGAATTATGTGATTTTTAATTTCATTTTCCTGTATCTCCTGAATCTGTTTCCTTTCCAGGAAATACAGGAATATATATATATATATATATATATATATATATAAACTATAGTTTCTTTCAGGCTTGTCTTCCTATCCTGTTGAGCTTGTTGCGGAGCTCAGCGTCTTGGAGCGTCCCGCAGGGGTCCAGGGGGATATTCAGAGTCAGAAAGAGATGCTTCAGATATCGAAAACAGGAGACATTTTAGTCCCTGAATAGCACTGGATCTGTCAATTCCATTTCAGGAAGCCCAGACAGGTAAATGCAACCTTATCTCCTGGGACGACAGGACATTGTCTGGACGAGAAAATCATTTCAGTGATTTTCTTAATATGAAGCTGGCCTTGGAGGTGCCCTCAAACCACACCATCAGGCTGACAAACAAACCCTGTATATGTGTTTGTTGACTAGTTACTGATAGTTTGTGTACATTTCACAATCAGTTAAGCTCTGAGTGGTGTAAGAGAAACATTCCTTGTAGATGACGGGAAAAATGATCCACGTACTTCAACCCCTGTCACAGGAGGACTAGTCATGAACGGAAAGTAGAACATAAGACACACTTATTCACCGGGGGGACAGAAAGGAAACCTAAAGACCCCTACAGCCTCACTGCATTACAGAGAAAGGAAAATAGCGGACTCATGTTCATATCAATGCTTGTAGTCATAGAGTGTCTAGTAAACTTTCCTATGAACAGTTTATGAAGGTACATATGGAGAAATGAAAGTCAAGGTGTTGTGGCATTTCCCTAAACAAACACTAATGCCACCTATGGTGACTGGTCATTAATGATCTGATACATCATACGTCTAGATTTAGATATAAATGTGTATATTTTTCCATCTCTGTACACTCTAAAAAATGCAGGGTTGAAAAGAACCCAAGTTGGGTTGAAAATGAACAAACCCAGCGATTGGGTTTTATTTAACCCAACTATTGTTTAAAAATTACTGTATTGCTTGCTTAAAAAGAACCCAAATTATTTATTACTATGTTTAATAAATAAACATTTATTAATAAGTTTTAAGGCCCGTTCACACCAAGAACGATAACTATAAAGATAACAATAAAGATATAGTTCTAAAAATCTTTCTAAATATAAAAGAATAGCACTGTCCACACCATTGCTATAACGATAACGCTATAGAGAAACGATATAGTTGGCATCACTTTCAGAACGATTTTTTCCAGTTGTTGAACGGTAAAACACTGACAGCCAATCAGAATCCATTTTAATTAAGGGCTCGCGCATTTAAAATGGCAGACGACATTGGAGAAGGTAATCGCAGAGGTCTAAAAAAAAAGCCACAGCTGTTTGACAAGTCAACCCCCCTTTTCAAGGATAATTCAAAGAAAATGGATATATTGAAAACAATCTGTCATACCGTCGGAATAATAGGTGAAGAGGCGGAGGGGGGGGCACTTTCACTTTCGCCATCCCCCTGTGCACGCCACTGTTCCACTATATTAAATTCGTCAGCTAAATTCACTGTTAGGTTAAATAGATTACACTAGCTATTCACTCGAGCATGATGGTTAAAGCTGAGTAAATGCAACAAAAACAGCAAAAACGTGTTGTATACACTTTGAAACCGCAGCGCGTGAGCTTAGCAGACCATTATCGTTCATTGGTGTGGACGCAAATATAGTTATCGTTATAGTTATCTTTAGTTATGGTTCTTGGTGTGAATGGGCCTTAATGAATAATAATTAAACAATAAACATTTATTAAGTTGCTTATCAATAAATGTTTACCTTTTGATTATTATTGTTGCCTCTAGTAATAATGTGTCTGATTTTTAATTTCCAACCTATTTTGGGTTCATTTTAAGCCAGACATATAGTCATTTATAAATAATAGTTTGGTTAAATAAAACTGCTCAGCATGTCGGGCAAACATTTAACCTAACCGCTGGGTTTGTCCATTTTCAACCCAACTTGGGTTGTTTTTAACTCAGCATATTTTAGAGCGTAGGTATCTATGGAACTTTTGTAACACCTCTGGTGTAAATATTTTGAGATAACAGAAGGTTTGTCATCAATTGCATGAGTTAATGTGTCATGAGTCGTTAGTTCAGATCACTTGTCAAGTAAATACCCTTTTAGCATTCTTTTTTTCCATGCTCGTTTCCTTATGGTTCGTTCCAGTGGCGTCAGTGCCAACTGTTACAAAACAGAGTTCTTGATATTAAAACATATAAAGGCTATGGTTATTTGAAGAATTAGAAGAAGTATTAAGAGAATGCACAGTTCGGTTTCATATTCCTAATTGATTTAAAACCACCCAGAGCTTGTTTTCAGCTTCTTTTACACTTTTCTCTGCTGTCTCTTTAGAGACATCTGTGGCATTTGTGAGATGACAACCTGCTGGGCGGGTTTTTGTAGGGTCATTAAAATTCCTGTTCTTTCCTCTGCTACTTAAAGCTACATGTTGGCTCATGTCCATCTCCCTTCATTGGTGCTGGAAAAATGTGCCCTTTTGCACTGATCTGAGACTTGTGCTCTTTCACTTGCTAAAATATAGATAAGAACGTTAGTGGCAGAAACCGTTCTTAGATCAGGGCGTAACAGAAACCTTCAGAGGTAAAAGCCCTGAAGGGAGGTGAACCTCATTCAAGGGAGAAACAGATACATGACTTTGGCTCTGAAGATGTTTCAGGTGACCTTTAGCCTCAATTTTCCTGCATCCCTGGTGGCCCCAACAAGAGCCTGCCAGATCAAACCCAAGGCTTTGATCAGCACATTGTGAGTGCACACTGGGTGACCTGGTCATGTGCAGATGAGAGAAGAGGGCAGAGAGAGAGAGGGAGGGAGAGATGCAACTCAAGAACAGGGTATTGTTCCCTCCTTCCTGTCCTCTCCGGGCTAAATAACTACGGAAGCTTTTTTTTGTTTTGGTCAGCTCTGCCACCGCCACCTGCCTCTCAATCTCCACCTCTTTTCATAAACCCCCCACTGAAATCCCAGGAGCTCACAGGCTGAAGAAAATCTCTCTGTAGAGGAACCTCAAGCAGCCATTCACGCACATGCCTTCAACAAGGACAAGGTCACGAGGTCAAAAACTCAGACATCCTTCAAGCAGACATGGGTAGGTTGTTTATGAAGTTTAAGAAGAGATTTTAGGGAAACACTCTAAACAATGCTGGGTTAAAAACAACCCAAGTTGGGTTGAAAATGGACAAACCCATTAATTGGGTTGTTTTAAATGTTTGACCCAACCTGCTGGGTAGTTTTTATGTAACTAAACTATTGTTTAAAAATGACTGTATTGCTTGCTTAAAATGAACCCAAAGTATTAATATGTTTAATAAATGAACATTTATTTATAAGTTTAATTAATAATATTTAAACAATAAACATTTATTAAAATGCTTATTAATAAATATTCACCTTTTGATTATTATTGTTGCCTCTAGTAATTATGTGTCTGATTTTTAATTTACAGCATATTTTGGGTTCATTTTAAGCCAGCCATATAGTCATTTTTAAACAATAGTTGGGTTAAATAAAACTACTCAAACATTTAACCCAACCACTTTGGTTATTTTTAACCACACACTTTTTAGAGTGGCTGTACGTATTTTTGCGTTCCACTGTGCTGCTTTTCCATTATTTTTATGTGTAAACATACACTAGATGGATGTATTTGACTTTTGCGCCTCGTGTCGGTTTATAGTTACACGTTACGTGCACTTACTATAGTAATAACAGTAAATAATGCATAATTACAAGTAACTAACACTAAACCAAACTCAAACCTTATCCCTAAAGTAAGAACGTGTAGTTATTAATTAGTAGTTATTACAAACGTCACCTTAAAATCAAGCGTAACCCTTGTGACACGACGCATTTTGAAAAATGCAGATGATTAGCATGATCCCCTGGGGCTGTTCACATAGAATGTGTTTAGCATTTAAAAATGTTCACTCGTTCACATTGCAGTGGAAGGCAAAACCGCATTCTATGTGAATGGTTTGTTACAACAGTAGTTCGTTATTGCAATTATTATGCCTTTATTATTAGCGATTACAGTGTCAAAGATGACCTACTTCAGAAGTTCAGTGGCACATAAAGTAGATTTTAGCTCCAAATTAATAAGCACCGGTTCCTTTTTAATGTGTAGTAATTATGTATCATTAGCTAAGTCGACCGTTCCGTAATGGAACACACTGTGATGGAAGACGTTCCATTCTATGTGGTGTTATTATGAAACTTTTAATATGTATTGTTCTCATCTTCTGTACTAGTTTTGGAGTTGTAGGCTTTTTTATGCCAGGTTAGCAGATTTTATAACCCAACAGGGCAAATGACGATTATTAAGAGTGTAAAGAACAGAGCTGCTCTCAGGGGAAGAGTCATGGGAACGCACAGACGTCACTCCATTTCACTGTGGATTCCGCTGTGAGGGAGGGCTCGTACCGACATGTCTATACACAAGATACAGAACGTGTTTTGGGGCGAGGTACAATGTGAACTTGGTCACAGAGGCGTAGCCATGCAATTGTGTCTTTTTACACCTTTTAAAAGCATATATAATTTTGAAAATGTTGGGAATGACGACACCCTCTGGACTGTGGTCAAGAGTGTATCTACTTACTATCCTAAACTGTGCTTGTTTCAGAACCCATTTGCAGTTTGTTTGAGGGAGGGTGTAAAGTAGCATGTCATTTGCTCTGAAAACAGGTTGTGTCATAATGCAGTGAATAACCTTTCACCTGATTACAGTGACACATCACGGTGTGATGATCTATGAATGGTGGGTCATATCCCAGGACAATATTTGGTTGCATTTATTTATGGTTTCCTTGTTCATTACACACTTAAGTATTCAGTAATGTTAATTAACAGCATGTAGGGTTAGGGTTTGGTTTAGACACTATTTTGATTGTTCACACTTCTCTATTAAAAGTATGTGAAAAAAAAAAAAAAGTCCATATATAATCACAACACCTGACGAATTCTGGCATAAGCAAACTAGTGGGGTGAGTCAAAACACATGCACGCATCGGACAACTTCCTGATTTTTTTCCTCCGTTCCAGCAAGCCAAAGCTCCGCCCCTTTGCGCTCCACAGTTCTGTGATTGGATGCGCGAGTCTTATCGCGCTTGTGTTCTGCAACAGCTGCGAGCCGCTCAGACGCTACCGGAGACGGACGTGGACGCTTCGCTCAGTGGATTAACGCTTTGTCTGTCCTATATGAGAGAGGAGTGCGCATTCACCGGGACGGGCTACTGGCTTCGACAGTAGCATCAAAGGAGTCGGGAAGTTTTACAGGTACATTTGGAAATATATATATAGCGTTTAACCGAGTCTAGTTCACTGGGTGGAAACGGAGCGCTGCTTCTGCATTGCGCACGGGTAAAAGGCTCTAATAAATCGTTGAATTCCACCCGTCGTCGTGTAGTGGTAGATCTGGTCGTAACGTAGCGCTCTCGTGTGTTTGTGGAAGAATGGGGGCCAGGCGCCGCAGTGGGCAGTGATCGCTTTAACACAGGCAGTACGTGCGAACTCGAACGAGCAGCTATTGGCAACTGGCACGTACGCTCCCAACTCCATGTATCTAGATCAAGCCATCAAAATACTCCCGAGAGATCGTTTGGCTTGCGTTTGACTGATTTTTATCGCATGGAGAAGCGTAATTAAACGCTCGCAAAGGATAAAACAGGACGAATATCGCTATTTGTTTATAACCTTGGATGCATTAAATCACAATTGCGCTGCTTTTGGTTGGTGTTGATGCACTGTGAAAGCAAAATGAAAGCTTAAATTTGATTGCTGCTTTAAATGTATAATTACACGCTGCATTGGTAAAATACATCTTTTCGTTCACTTTGATTTGAGTTATGGTTAAAGAAAGTAGCCTATTGTTGAAACGACTAAAACGCGTTAAAGCGAGTAAAATGATCGGTTGTTACAGGTTAAATGGATGGAAAGAAAGATGTTGTTATCATAATAATAAACATTGTTTTACAGTGTGATGGGGGAAGGGGGGTCTTGAAAGAAACTTTCTGTTCTCTAATGCCACCTCCTCTCTTCTCGAGAAAGGAAAGGTTTCAGCTCACGCCCAATAAAGAGTATTTATCAGTCACTTTAATGCTTGTCACGAAATGAGCTGATAGCGCAAGCCATCACGCCTAATAAAGAAATGACTAATGGTTTTAATGTGTCATCTTTAACACTCGCGCCTGACTCGTAAACAAGTCACGCGACATAGATAGTACGCATTACAACAACTGGAAAAATTAGACAGTGTGAATTATTCAATGACTTTCTGGGGAGTCGGGTTTTAAAATAAATAGTTAGTCATTTTAATCTCGTGCAATCTAAAAGTGTCTTTTGACATCTCTAGTTAGTTAAGTAGAATAAGGACGCGGTAAACAAAACGCTTAAAGGCACAATATGTAAGTTTTTTCGGATTAAAATATCCAAAAATCACTAGAACAATGGTTATATATTTTGTTGACTTGTGTAGGCTACTTACATTATCCCAAATGTTTCCAAGAATCCAGAGAAATAAGCAATTTTTACATAGGACATGGGCCGTGTCCGTGTGTCGCCTATCAATGACATCATACCCACGTTACCCTCAATTTTGTATTTTGTAGAAACCATGGAAACGCCAATGAAGCTTATGTTTTATTAGACGAGGGAACAACTGTTCGGATACATTTATAGACAGAAAACTAATCATTGTTATCAACCGTTCTTATTGTTTGAATCTTGTTTTCTTGAGTACCATGTTTTACCGTGACTAATATCGATCTAGCGATATCTAGTTTCATAGCAGCCGCCGAGTGAACGCAGAGTAACTAACATCATTTTCAGCACACTCAAATGTGTCTAATATGATAAAGAGCGCTGTAACATTAATAATCTCCCGTCCCGATACTTTTCCACTGGAATCCGCGTTCGATCTCGGCGTCATCAAGCTACGCCTTTGTTTCGAATAGGCGACCTCTAGTGGCAAAAAACTACATAGTGTGCCTTTAAATCTATAGTAAGTGAAAGCCTAAATAATGGCTAATGCTAATGTTTTGATAATACAATGTCAAATACTGGGAAGCGCTCCAGCAGAGTAAAGTTGCTATAGTAGGTGAACGTGACTTTTATTCAATATATAGCATATGTTTAGCTGCACTGACAAGACAAGTTTAATAGTACTGTAATGGTTGCTCAGTCATTTTTTCAAAACAATGCATATTTGAGAACCCCCATCCATTTTGTTTTCACACTCTGTTTATAGACAATTTACTCACGTTGCTCTGTTTTTTGAATAGGTGTCGTGGAGACTTTTTTGCACCATGCAGGAGGCAGTCGACGCCGCCGAGCCCGCTTTAGCTCTCCCCATGGAAACTGGAGAGTTCGCCGAGCAGCAGATCGGACTCCCCGACAAGATCCCGTTAGTGAAGCCCTACTTCAAAAAGAAACACGCACAGAGAAAACTGGACGCAAAATGCTTACGCGCTTTAGAGGACCCTATTTTGAGCACGTTATTAAACTCTGATGCTCTGGTGTCAGGGGATGTGTTTGTTCCACGTAACCTGCCTCGGCCTCAGCGGAATATATGCACCGCTGCCGTGGAGAAGCAGTCGAGGATTAGTCAGGTGTGCCTGAAGGAGGAGGATGAGGAGGAGGAGAACGCGGACGTGGCCGCGAGCGAGCTCGTGGTGGAACAGAAGGTGACGGATATTCAGCGGGTTTCAATAGACACTAATGAGCGTCGCTTCCCTCCCCAGGAGCGCGTCGAGGCGGTGCCCTCCTCAGACGCTTCGGGGTCGAAGTTAAATGACATCTACACCACTGAGACTTTGCAGGGTGCAAATTGCCTCGCCATCAAAGAGGGCGAGATCTTTCAGGATAAAAGCGAGGAGGCCTCTTTAGATCTAGTGTTTGAACTCCTGACCCAGCTCCAGTATCACACGCATCAAGGGGATGCTGTATCGATCTGTGTGGATTTCCTCCAGGGCGTTTGCATCTATGGCAGTGACTGTGCCCATCATCACACCGTTTTACCTTACCACTGGCAAATCCGCAGAGCAGATACGCAGATCTGGCAGAGCATAGCGGACGACTCTCAAGAACAACTGGAGAGGCTTTATTGCAACCCTGACAACGAACATGTCAGACTTAAGTTTCTGTAAGTGCTTGTGGTTTCGGCCGCTTTTCATTGAAAGCTCTTGAGCAACTTCAATCATTTATGCTTTACCCGATAAAGACAAGTAAGTAGAGCGAAGCTAAGCATGTAGTTCAGTGAGAAAACAGACTAAATTGGTGCGCTGGTATAAGTCCCTGCTGGTATAACCCACCTAAACCAGTCTGGTTGACTGGTCTTATCTGGCCAAAACCATTCTGAAACCAACCAAAGAGACCAGCTAATAAGCTGAGGCTGTTGTTTTTCACTGATGTGTATTGAAGGAAAGTGAAATAGTGCAGTGCGTGACAGGAAGTCGCCTTGTGTGTTGTGGATGAGGTATATGTGTGACTAAGAGATTGCATCTTTCCTATAAGCCTTCAGTTGGCTTGCCTGTCATGTGGAAGCGTACTGACAGCTGTAAGCCGTGAACTTGCACGACCCGCCTCTGCTTAGTTCGCACACACATACACGCGCACGCTCCCACTCGCTGCGGCTTGCGCTCGGGCGGTCACACGCACTCGTCGCTCAGACAGAGAAGGGCTCACACGCAGACTTGCTCTCAAACACGCAAATAAACGAGCTTTAGAGACACGTGCAATTATGCACACGCTCACCCACCCACATTTGCTTTTTTCATGCACACACACATTTAGTCTCAGTAAATGCCTTTGTTTTATTTTATTGATCATTTACTCACACATGCACACAAACTTCCCGATCATCGTTGGCACAATTTTTGCCTCTGAGCTGAAATCATAGTGGCTTCGACCCAGCAAGATTTTTTATTTTCCCTAAACAAAAGGGCCCTTTTGTTTGCGCGAGTCTTGTTTAGGTTCCAAGCCTGATCTGTATGCAAAAGCGGTTCGCGAAAGGAAGTGCACTTGGTCATGACAAAGCAAAAGAGACAGTGATTTTAATGCTCACCATGACGCAGCTCCTGGCTGCTTCCTTCTTGAAGGTAGCATTGTCGATTTGTCATGGAAATTCTCCTGCGGGACAGTCGACTGTTTAGGGTGTCTTTGTCTACAGAGTTTAACTGTATCTGTCTCTGTTGGCTCGATTAGCCCATGTGCTTTCAGAACCATGGCTCCCGGTGACCTGTTTCATGTTAATAGCTAAAGCCGACCATTAGCCTCCTGCTGACTTTGGTGGTTCAGGGGTAAAGTGAGACCCGCAGAGCCTGTAAACCACACCCTTTTCTGCTGACCCCCATCTTTTTTGTTTGTGTGGGGGATTTTTTTTCTCTCTAGAAGAAGTCATTGTGTAATGTTACAGAGCAGAAATGAGAGGGTTTATGTGACAGACGCCATTGGGCAATTGCTTTAGATTAAAATATATCAAACTAAGTGGCATTTATTTGAAAGAAAAATAGCAGACGAGGACTTTTCCAGTGAAAGGGTTATTAACAGTTTAGAATTAAGGTCGAACAAAGACAAAGATGTCCAAAATGGCTTCCCTAAATCTTCAAATACTGCTGAATGCCAAGACACAATGTTAAACTTAATGGCATTTATTTGAAAGTAAAATAGCAGACATGGACTTTTCAAGTGAAATATGTTAGAAAAAGGCAGGGGTTTTAAATGAAAAATCAGTTTAGAATTAGGATACAGTATTTGGACACTTTCTGGTTGTCAAACAAAAGGCAAATGGTACAAAAATTGCTTCTTATAGCTTGGTTTGACATTTTGTTTGTTGACCGAGTGTCTAAATGCTTTGGGGCGACTGTGTTTTTGAATGCCAAGACACAATATCAAACATACTGGCATTTATTTGAAAGAGAAATAGGAATTTTCAAGTAAAACATTTAAGAAAAATCATTAGATATGCAGTTAGAACTATGATACAGTATTTGGACACTTTCTGGTTAACAAGACAAACAGGTACAGAAATTGCTTCTTAGATCTTAATTTGACATTAAGTTTTTAAATGCAATGCTAACCATTTTTTTTTTTTTTTTTTTTTTTTATGTGACCAAAGTGTCCAAATACTTTGGGTCTGTTTTTTAAAAGATCACTTGTCAGGCTGTTACTGTTTACATTGGTTCTCAGTAAGGGCTTTCTTCTCTATTGTATATATCCTAACAAACGGATGAGCCGATGGCTGATGAAAAGTTTTTCTTTTTTTTTTTGTCATTGTGCTGCAATGTGTGAGAGCTGTGACCCTTGACCTGACGGTTTGGTCTCCATGGGAGCAGCTGAGGGTGAGATGAGTGTGTTTGTCACACAATCTCAGTGTGCACCAAGGGCACGGTGACCTGAAACCAAGGTGTTTGCATGTGTGTTTGCGTGTGTGAGAAAGGAGATAACGCCTTAGACGGGCCATGAAATTATTCACATGGGTGAGGTCTCTTGACTTTTCACTCTTCAACGTCACTTTGACTCATAAAATTTGTCCTTCCTGGATTCTTTCTCTCTTGCACTTTTAAGAATGTGCTGTGGTAATGAAGCATGTTAATGAACACAGTCATTGGGGTGGGTGATATGACCAAAATCTTATATCACGATACGATTAATTCTATTTCACAATAACGATATAGTTATTTTTGCTTTAAATAAATGTATTATGATATCAATTTCAGTATCACAAAAATGAATACTAGCCTAACTAACATAAAAAAATAAAATAAAAAAAACCCTTCTCATGCTCACTGAAGACAAGTAAACAGTCAGTGATAAAACAGGAACAAAGAAACTAATTACAACAGAACAAAGACACAAATGAAACAGACCTACCTGAAAAACTTCAAGTGCTAGAAAGGCATAGAAATAGGCTACTACATAAACTGTATAAAGTAATAAAATGTACAAAAACACTGCATAGCCTTCACTATGTAAATTAAATATACATTTATTCTAATTAAAGTTACAAAAGTGGTTCAGTCAAGAACAATGAGATAGTTTGATTAATATTAATAGCACAGACGGCAGCAGGATATATTAGGCTGCTATCATTTTAAGACCGAATGCACTGATCTAATATACTGATACACATACGCTTACTTTCTCATTTGTTTAAATTCACTTACGACATAAACAACTGCGTTTACAAGGATACTCGCAAAGACGGCCACTTTGACTCACAAGTGCGTGCATTTGACTGTTCAAGCCCAATAAGGCGGCAAAAAGAAATCAGTTCAGTACTTGCACGCTATATGAGCAGCAGCTTTATATGTGCGTGTTTCAATAAATCCTCTTTCGCTGCTTATTGCACTTGAACGGTTTAAATCTTTTTTTTTTTTAAACTGCAAGGCTTAAAAACGCATTCAAACGATAAGCTTTTGTGACACCGCATCACGCCAACGTCACATGAACTTAATCGCGATAGAGACGATAGTTCAAAATTTCCACCGGTTAACTGTGTCTACCAGTATATCGCCTACTCATAAAAAGTACTTTCGCATACAAAAATGCACCATGGACATACTACCATGGTATTCTTGCAGTAAATACCATGATACATGAATTTCAGTACCATGGTATACATCGAAGTGTCATCTGACTTTACCGTCGTATTCTTGGAAGTACCCAATATAAATTATTTCCATGATATATTTGATAGTATTATCATACTATACCATAATACTGCCGTGGGGGATTGTATATATTTTAAAGTACAATAGTAGTAATAACAGCATTCTTACAGGGTATATTTTTTCTTTTTCATTCAATTATCAAAGTGTTGGTTGTGTGTAAGTTAGATCATAAAGAGCTCTATTCTCTCTTTCAAATTTGCTTTCTAACATAAACAAAAGCTGCCAAACTTTGCAGCTGAAGTATGTTTATGTGTTTCTCTCTTGCTGAGAGGGACAAAGACAAAGAAAAAGAGCCAAATTGTGTCTGGATTTTCGGAACAAACAGTTCCGTCGTAGTCCAGCATGGTGCACCAGTAGCGCACGTCCCATCAGTCCCTGGTCTCCAGAACATCCTCAGAGTTTTTGGAGACCTTTTCTTCTCCTACACATGAACGCAAGAGGGAAATGAGAGAGTTTATTTGCCCTCAGCTCTTCTGTAGCGTGTCCTCCATGAATGGAAACAAAAAATGAGAAGTTGAATGTTGATTGAGGTTGATTTATTCCCTTAAACATCTTGAAGAGGAAGAATGGAAAGCCCTTTGTGCTTCATAATCAGCTGTCAGTCAGAGACTCTATTAGAGCAAAGTTTCCGTGTAGATATCACGTTATTACTAAATAATAGCGCTTGTTTTTTTGGACCTGTGTCATGGAAGCTTGATTAGCTTCGCACCTGATTATTTTAGCTCAGTGACAGGTACATCCTTCCATAACGGAATAAAACTAGATAGCATAGACAGCTTCATTGATAGATTTAGGAGTGATATGTTTTGGTCGGATTAAGCTGTTCAACTTCAAGTGTTAGACATATTTGTGATGGGAATCAGTCATCTGTTGAATAGATTTTCTTGGCTGCAGTCAGTGCGTTGTGGGATTAAAATGCTTAATCATAAGCCAATGTAAGCTATGAATTGTCCAAAAGTCACCTGGTTTTGAACCTTTAACCATTGCTGGTATTCATTTAAAGGGACAGTTCACCCAGAAATGACTTTTTTTTTTTTTTTTCCATTTACTCACCCTCATCTTTGAAACGCAAGATATTTTGAATAGATTTCTGTCCTTCCTTTAAAAGAAGAGACATTATTTCATTTAGGCTTTTATTCACACATAAACATCGATCAACACACATGCATAGAGCACATCAAATATGGCGATTGGAAGCTCAAACATGCTTTCTTGATGTGCGAGAACCAATGAGGTTCGTTCTTTCATCATTTACTCACCCTCATGTTGTTTCAAACCTTTCTTTCTTCTGTGGAACATAAATGTCTTAGTGTTTTTTATGTCCATACAATGAAAGTCAATGGGGTCCAAAACATTCTTTAAAATATCTCTAAATATACATTGTTTAAATATACTCTTAAAATAAAAGTATTCTGCAGAATAAAGAAAATCATACAGGTTTGGAACAACATGAGGGTGTGTATATGAATTGTCATTTTTGGATGACCTATCTCTTTAATAGCAGCCGTTTTGTCTGTTTCGGTGTGTAAATGTATAACTATATATCATATAACCATAAAAGGTGTTTGCACGTTACTGATATGACTTCTGCAGCTGCCCTGCGTGTCATTGTGTGTGTGTTTTGTATCTGTTTGCTGAGTGTGTCTCATTGCTGAGTTTACCACCCGCAGAGGTGACTGCCTTATCTCAGGGTAGGTAGTGTGTGATCAGGTGCATACGTGAGTGTGTGTGTTTGTTTAATTCTTCTCAGACTGTGACGCTCGTGCTGGGTGTGAATAATGCTGGCATGCGGGCTGCTCAAGCTGAGCACGTAAAAATGAGTTGTTTTACGTTTATGGGATTAAGTAGGATGGAAAAACGCACTGTATTTTGGTGCTTTGGAATGAGGGGTAGTAGAGCGTGGAAATATGAAATGTCTCTCTCTTGGATCTGGTCTGCTTTGTTTCCCCAGTCGACCGTCTGACACAGCAAACCGCAGCTGGCCCAGAGGTGCCTTTTTACTGGCGTTTAAAGCATATGTGCCAGGAGAGGTTAGAGGCTAATCATTGGAGCGTGTCTCTCAGAAGTGGTTGTATGTGGAACATGCCAGTCCTGACGCAGACTTTGGGTTCGGGCATGCTCAGTAGCGCACAAGGTTTTTAAGGGCTGCTAATCCTTCACACTTCATGCATTCCCTTTCTCTGGCTCACTCTTTCAGCCGCCTCCCTCCCCTTGCGTTGACCCTTTTAGCACGGTTTCTCTTCGATACCCTGGGTGTGTGTGCGTTTAGAGCTGGTGAATCGTGATTTAGCTTTTGGAAAAGCAGAACCGTATAGTGTTTTAGTGTGCCAGCTGGGCTCGAGTTCCCGTTTTGCAGAAGTGCTGGGTAACGAGAATGGCCTAAGTTAAACCGAAGCCGAAAATCGAATCAATTTGGTAATGTAGGGTGAATTCAGGTTGAATGGGACACTTTTTCTCAGGCATCTCAATGGCAAAAAGTGTCCCAATCAACCTGAATTCACCCTACACACAGCAGTTAAATATGCTTGTCGCTGTTCTCAGTCCTTAAAGTCTGCATGAAATTAAAATTCACCCCATCTATTATAGTTCGTGATCTTCTTGTGAATGATTCATCTATGAATCTGTTTAATCTTTTAAAACTTTTGACATAAAATTGAATCAAAATATCATAAGTTAATCTTCCGGTGAAATGACAGACTTCTCTTTGGTGATGTAGGCGGGACTTATCCCATAATTTAGTCTGCCTAAACCCCACCCCTTTCATACTATTGGCTGCAAGCTCGTATTCAGATCTTGCTCCATCCAATCAACAACCAGATAGAACCAAGTCTCCGCCTCACTTTTTTTTCCTTTTTCAATAGAGTGCAACAATGCCCGCCCCCTTTTTCAGCGTCGCTGGTTTGGGAAGTATTGTTTTTTTTTTCGTTCATTTTTCCCTTAGGGGTTATAAAATAATCTTTGTTAAAGAGTTATAAGCCATGAATCAATCCAGTCGGCTACAAGCTGAATCACAACACTGCAAATTTTGATTTGAAGCAAAAAAAGTTTGTGAAAATCGAACAAAAAGACCAAGGTACAAAACTGTGTACTTAGCGGCTTTAGTGTGGGAAAGAACTACAATCCCCCGAAGCATTGCGAACAGCATAATCAAATTAAAAATGATGGAGAAAAATAAAACTACTAATTTACGAACATTAATTATATACATAAAAATCAATATATTTTAAATGTATTGCAAAATATGCATATATACACAAACATTTCAGTATTTTGAGAGCATAGAGAGATCAATTACGTCATTCGCAGTGCTTAATGGGAGTGGGCGGAGCTAACAGGCTGTTTTGGAAAGTGTTGCTTGTTTTGACTCTCTAGTGCAATTTCTGTACAGCATCATGGGTAATGTAGTTTTTCACCAGGAATTCCACTGTTAAACGATTATTTTAAAACTTAAGCTGAAATAATGCAGTCTGACGGCTTCAGCAGAAGCAAATACCATCGATTAACAACCTCGTAGCTCACAGTAGGGCTGTCTTTAAAAGGTGTATAAGTTATCGTTCAAAATCAATATCCTTATGGAGAAAAAAAAAGTTTTTACTTCCAGAACCCGAATGTTGCACTCTATAATCAATTTCTCTCTGTTGTTTCCATTTTATTATGACTTTAATCTTGTTCTGTACACACAGGCTATTTTTACAGAAGTTAGAATTGCATCATACTGTCAAACATGCTTTTGTTTTTCGGTTACTAGTGTTTCTTAAATTTGCACTAAATTGTGTATGAAATTGAATGAAACAACTAATTGTAAATGCAGTGAAATCAATTTCTTTTAGAGGTATTCTGACTAAATCTTTTTACTCATATTTGTTGACTTTTGTCTGCAGACTGAAGAATAGTTTAGGGGATTTCAACCTTCATTTAAATGTGGTTGTTTACATGGCTTTTAAATTGTGAAACTAAGATCTGAAACATAAGTACATGAACAAAAACAGTTCTCTTTTTATTATCTATTTCATGTGGTGTTGCTTTTTACAGTCAGTTTTCCCTGTAAACTCTTGCCGAGTATTTTTCTGGCTTTAGTCAATACTCTGACCTTTCAATAATCTTTTACCTTTACTGACTTCTTAAAAATGCCTTTCATGTTATAATTTACTTACTTAAGGTAATTTTTTAATGTTGCTGGATAGAGTGTTTTTAGATCATTTTCCATCTCACCGAGTCGAGTCAGTTGAGGAGTGTGTGTGCACTGGCTGATCTCGGCGCCTGACACCAGTGAATCATCAGGCAGTTACAAGTCACGGTCACCGTGAAGATGAACGCTGCCTCATGATCGGGTCAGGGGGGCATCAAAGTGACGCAGCGCTTTAGCAGGGCTTACAAGAAGAGCAGAACAGGTTATTCGCCCGTGACTCCACCTCACAGGTGGAGAAAGAGATAAAGAGAGGTGAAACTGGCTTATCAACCTCTCCCCTCTCCTTCTCTCCCTCATTGCCTTTAATTAGTCCCTCCATCCTGCTTATTGTCTGCCCATTCACTTTTATTCTATCTACACTGCCATTCAGAAATTTGGGATCAGTAAGATTTTTAATGTTTTTAAAAGAAGTCTCTTCTGCTCACCAAGGCTGCATTTATTTGATTAAAAAAAAAAATAATAATAATAATAATTGTAAACTGTTTTTTATTTGATTATATTTTTTAAATTGTAATTTATTCCTGTGATGCAAAGCTGAATTTTCAGCATCATTACATTTTTTATTATTATCAATGTTAAAAATAGTTGTGCACAATTTTTTTTTCTACATTTTTTTGATGAATAGAATAAACAGCAAATTTTATCTGAAAGCTTTTTAACATTATACGCTCCCGTTCAAAAGTTTAGGGTCAGTAAGATTTTTTTTTCTTTTGAAAGAATTTGAAGAAATTAATACTAGTATTCAGTAAGGATGCATTAAATTGATCAAAAGTAACAGTAAAGACATTTCTAATGTTACAAAAGATACATTTCAAATAAATGCTGTTCTTTTCAACTTTATTTATTCATCAAAAAATCCTGAAAAAATAGTTTTTAACATTGATAATAGTAATAAATGTTTCTTGAGCAGCAAATCAGCATATTAGAATGATTTCTGAAGGATCATGTGACACTGAAGATGCTGAAAATTTGATCTTCGATCACAGAAATAAATTACATTTTAAAATATATTCACATAAAAAACAGTTATTTCAAATTGTAAAAATATTTCAAAATATTACAGATTTTTTGGTGTTTTTAATCAAATCAATGCAGCCTTGGTGAGCAGAAAAGTCTTCTTTTAAAATCCCAAACTTTTGAACGGCAGTGCATATTACACTTATCAATCTTTCTGTCCTCTCTTGCACACTTGCTGCAGATGTGAACTAGAAAATCCTGTGGCTTCATAATCATAAGTAGGTTGTGCTGATGATCACAGAGAGAATCAGACTTTGCACTTAATTTAATAGCCGGATATTTTTAGCGCTCGGAGAGTGAAGGAGGCAGAAAGGATGAGAGGATTGAAGCGGTCTCAGGGTCCTCTGTATGGGGTGACCGCGCTTTGTCTGCGAGGGAGGCACTTCTATTGTGATCACCACGCTATTACTCGACCCGTCACGAATAATGGTCGCCTTGGTTACCCGGTGCACAGGTGGCCGACTTGGGTTCAGCGTGCCAGGCCTGAAAAAGAAGCGAGCGCTTGTGTGAAATGAAAAGTGTGTGTGGGTGAGCTACTGTGAAACCTAGTCTGTCAGGAAAGCCGGCGCTAATGTGGTGAAACACGGCCTGCTAGGTATCGCATACCTTGATGCTCATCCAAAAGAAAAAGGTAACACAAGCTGAGCACTATACAAATGCACATGTGTTCATGTTAAAGTGCACCGTGTTGTGAAATGGAAGCCGTCCGCCAGCTTCCCAGATAATCAGGTCTGGGAAATGACGTCGTAAATGACATTGTGCACAAATGGAGTAGCGAGAGAGCTCTGGTTGTTCTGAGACGCTGTGTAATCCTCTGGACTCTCTTATTTCATGTTGTCTTAGCTCTTTACCACCCATTCCTCCTTAATCCCAGAATGCCCTGTTCTTTCCTCATTGTACTAGCAGAGAGTACTGGACAAAGAATGAGAGAAAGAACAGAAAGAAACTTTCTTTCTGTCGTTATAATGAGCCTCTTCATTTACCCAAACCAGTTTTCTCTCATTTGTTTCCATCGTTCTTGTTAATGGCTTTTGTCTGCTCCTGCTTTAGATGCAGAAGGGCAGGTGGAATGAAAGTGCAGCGTCCTCACACCGGTCAGAGATGTTGGCATTGTCGAGCGTGTCTCTGCTTCTGTATTGAGCGCAGATGACTTAGCATGAGTCAGCAACACCCTGAAGCGAAACAGAGAGCAACAGTGATTCCTGCAGAAGGATATTTGTGTTGTGAAACTCATGACTGGCTGCATTTCTGTTAAGAAACTCCAGCTCAGCTCCATTTTGAGTTTTGCATCTGAGGATTTACTGAACGTCTGTTGTGCAAGAGACAGCGTTTTTATTTCTGGGACTGGGGTGTTGTCAGAGCAGACATTTTGTACATAGATTCCAGGGCATCTGATAATGTTGCTGTTCTTGTTGTAGTTCTGAAATATATGATATTTCTTTTCATATTCTTTAGCTCTTTTGCATTGAATGGAAGGATTTGGATCATTCATTCAGATATTTTGACGTCTCCATTGTCACTCCTACTGTTATCTCCTGCTTCTCATGTATTTCTCTTGAGATAAAGACCCCAATTTTCTTATATTCGTCTCAGAAGAGCTCAAGTCTGTGCTCAGAATTGCCATATTATATTTCAAATTCAGAGATTTCATTATTAACTCGTATATTTTTTCATCAAATCCTTGCAGGACTATATTATCTGAGCTAGTGTTGTTATTGTTGTTTATGTTCTTTATTTCGACGGACCACTTTAGACATTTTACTAACTATGAGTAACTTTGCAACTACATGTCAACTAGCAGTCATTAGAGCATTAGTAGACGGTCTGCTTAATATCTACTAACACTTTATTCAGACATTCTACTGACTAGAAGTAACTTTTTACAAGTACATCAACTTATTCTACTAACACAAACACGTAATCAGTTTACTAATATGAGAGTTAATGTAGTTGCAAAGTTACTTATAGTTAGTAGAATGTCTAAAGTGGATGAACTAAAATAAAGTTTTAGAAATAGTTTTCTGTAACTGAAATAAAGCTTAAATTATACACTACAATAGTATATGAATAATATATGCTAAAAACAGCTGAAAACTAGTTTAAACTGGTTTGCTGGCTCAGGCTGGTCTTTTGACTTGTTTTTAGAGGGATTTTGAGCACTTTTTAGCTGGACCATATTATAAACACCAACCTGACCAGGCTGGGAGACCACCTAGACCAGTTTAAACCGGTTTAAAAATTCTGCATAAACCAGTTTAAACCGGTTTAAACTGGTTTATGCAGATTTTTTTAGGTACATGCTTAGTTAAAACCCAAAATATGTTGGAAATTAGAATGTATTAATATGTTTAATAAATGAACATTTATTCAATACATTTAATAAATTGCTTATTAATAAATGTTCATCTTCTGATTATTATTGTTGCCTCTGGTAATTATGTGTCTGGTTTTTAATTTACAACCTATTTTGGGTTCATTTTAAGTCAGTCATATAGTCATTTTTAAACAATAGTTGAGTAAATAAAACTGCCCAGCACGTTGGTCAAACATTTAACCCAAACGCTGGGTTTGTCCATCTTCAACCCAACTTGGGTTGCTTTTAACCCAGCATTTTTAGAGTGTAGGAATGCAATCCACTTTATAGCTTTATGCCTGTCCTATATATCATACATTTTTTCATTTGTGTCATAGATATTTTAGGAGACGTAACTGACCTCCAGTGAGTTGTATCCTCTGAGTAATAACATTTACAGGCTTATAGTTTCACATTCTTTGTCTAGATGTTCAGGTTTTGTGTGTTTCAATTACCGGAATATGAGACAGTTGTTTGCTTCGATTTCTCCATTTTTAAAAAAAAAAAAAAAACTTTCCCAGTGTTGGCTTTCCCCCACAAGATAATGAATGTTTTCCAGACGTGAGATTACACACAAACAATCTACATTTTGTCCCCCCTGCGACAAGGTGTGTGAAAAGGTCTCGATTTAGTGTGTTTTGAAGGACATTAACGCCTCCAAATGTTCAAGTTTGGCTGCTAGACTGGTTTTATCTGGTGCCTTGGCTCTGGTTAGTGCTGCGTTCTGGTCTACAGCATGGGGAACCGGTCTCTCTGTTGGTTTTTGTTGGCTGAGCCAGAGACCACTTGCCAGGGGAGAATGTGTGTTTGTGTGCCCGGAACTGTCTGTGAAAGACAGGCTGTCCTGAACATGCTGCTTTAGAGTGATTCTGGGTGTGTATGATTGAAGCCCATGGTGTTCCAGTTGAAGAGGACACAATGTGTGTCTTTCGCTATGAAAAAGGGAGTGAGGACCGTTCTTGTAGATGCTGAAGGTTTTGGGATGATTTTAGGGCCTGAAGCTTAAAGGAATAGTTTCCTAAAATTAAAATTTGCGAGTTTTAAACTCGTAATTCTGACTTTTTTCTTCAGAAATTTGAGTTTAGGCCTATATCTCGCTATTCTGCGAGTCTTTTTTCCCCTCACAATTGGACATTGTAACACACAACTGCCAGTTCTGACTTTATATCTCACAATTCTGACTTTATAACTTGAAATTCTGAGGAAAATAGTCAGAATTGTGAGATAAAAAGTCGAAATTACCTTTATTTCATGCTGGAAACAAGCTTCCGTTAAAAAACAACATAACTTTACCTTGAATCAAGTGACTTGTGTGCTATATATCAAGTGTTCTGAAGCCAATAATGATTTTATCAGTTCTGACTGATTTTTATTCTTCAGTTTCATTTGTCATATGGGGTTTGGAACAACATGAGGTTGAGTAATTGATGGCAGAATCTTAATTTCTGGAACCATTTCACTTGTTTACACAATGTGCTTAATTTTGGCAAGGACTGCTGGGAAACCCTCTCAGATATCATGAAGAAAACATTTTCTGTGTGTGAGTGGCTGGTTCATGCATATGTGTGGTTTGGTCTGTGAGTCAGTTCAGTAGGTCAGTTAACACAGCAATGATAAGCATCTTTCTCCCTCTCTTTCTCTCTCTCTCTCTCACGCGCACATGCATGCATGTGAAGTCTGTGCCTGGTTTTGTTTGTCATGCATCTTTTATATCAGATTTGGTGTCTGTTGGCATGATTTCAAAGATAGTAAGACATTTTGCAAGCATGATTCTTTCTGTTCTTGGCCGTCTTCTGTTTTATGATGACAATTTTGGCAGCTCATGTGCTGCACTTTGCTCTTTTAGATACTTTTCGCCCCACTTTTTAAAACGATGGATCTCACTTTGAAATATTGAGGTCCTATTCCAAAAATCAAAAGGAAAAAATAAATAAATATTGTCTTGTTTATAGCCTATTTTATATGGCCCTTTTTGTTCATTATGTTATTACATTTTGTTCGGACACAGATTTTTTTTTCATTTTTGGTAGAGCTGCACGATTAATCGTTAAAAGATTGTGATCTTGAATCAAACACCCACGCAGTCTCATTCCTAAATGACAGTGATTCACCTGTGTCTATTAAACCTTTGACAAAAATCACAGCGGAAGATTCAAATCTGTGTTTGTGCTGCCGCTGATCCAAAAACAGCCGTTGTCATGTATAGGCATGAAACGGCTTCACAAACAGTCTTTTCAACCACACAGTATTGTTGTTTCTGTGTTGCAAATATTCACATTATCACAGAAGTACTGAGGTAAAAGTTTATAGTTTGGATATAAACACTAATGTCTATGGAAGCGATCATAATAGAGCAAATCACCTTTTGACGGTAGCTTGGCGCTTCAAATGACGATTGTATCAATTACATTGTTACACCAGTAGGTGGCGACAAGTGACAATTGCCATTGAATCATTTGGTCAAGAGATTTGTTCAAAAAGCCTGATTCATCCATTAATGAAACAAGTGAATTATTTATAAGTGAGTCATTGAATCATTCATTCAAACCGATTTTTTAAAATAAGTCATTCAAATTATTTAAACATGTACTGCAGCAATTAACATTTTGTCAGAACCTCTGGTAAATTACATGTTATTTTGTTTAGTTGTCCAATCAGAATCATGGGCATCAAAATTATGATTCTCAATTTATCCAGAATCATGCAGCTCTAATTTTTTGGTAAGACACAATCCAAAATATCTCCAAATATTAACTGACCTCTTTCTGGTTACCATTAAATAAAGACTGAGATCATCACATGCTTTTATTTTTTTCATTTATTGTAACATAGATTGTTTTGGCTCAATGTGCTCTTGTTTAGTCTACTATTGCCATGTTTTGGAGGCTTGTTAATGCTCACAAGTGGCCTCTTGCTGTATTTTGTGCGTATGTATTTGTGAGCTTGTTGAGATCTTCTCTCTGTGCTCTGGACTTCCAGTGTTTAGTCTACCTCATGTCTGTCCACCACGTTCGCTTATGAGTGTTTCTTTCAGACCTCAGTCCACCCATCCTGCCAAAGCGCCATGTCCTTCTGGTGTGCTTCTGAGATTAGCGCTCAAAACTCTCTGGTGTGTTGATTTTGAGTGTCTTTCGGTCTAGTACACTCAGCAGTTGTCTGGGTCTTTGACCCTTACAGGTATGTTTGAGAAGAGAGGGTGATTATTTATAAGTTATCACTTCTCGCACTCCTCGTTGTTATATCTTCTAATAATTTTTTGTGCGGTTGTGCGGACCTCTCAGGAACCCATTAATAATGGGTGGCTTGTGATGTGTGTGACTAGCTTTGAGTGGAAGTCATTTGGGTATGTGTGTTTGCAAATGTTTTAGGGCATATACAGGCCTCTTATTCATCCACTGGTAGAATTGTGTCTGCATTTGGGTTGGCCATTATTGGAACCACTTTTGCCCAGACATTTCACCTTTGACCCCAAATCCTCTTTGTGTTGAAGAGTAAGTGTGATCGATGAGGGCATTATTAGCGAGCCACCTCCCCTGGAGGGTGACCTAAAAAGCCGGGGTATGAACGCAGGGGGCGGTCAGGGGGTCACCCTCTGTCTGGAGGACAATCTCACCCCTTATTTTTCAGTATTTGAAGACCCCAAAGACCAAGGGAGAGATTTCTAAGAAGCCCAAGGTACTTTATGGAAATTAAATTAGGTGTAAGATGTTGTTTTTCTTCAAAGGGCTAAGGAGTTTATTGATTTCATGGCTCAAGAACAGATTATTAGCTGTCAAGAACTGTTTTTATTTTGTGTTAGTGACTGTAATGTGTTCGGGATTGCATGTGTTTACATCGGTTTACTTTTGTTTCACGTACAGCGGTCGAGTGTTTACGTTGGACTTCAGTGCCATGCGAGTTTGTGACCTGGAGTTTGACCTCGTCAGGCGTCTATCCACGCCCTCCAGCTCCACAGCCACACCCACAAACACAAGCCCCACCCCCGACTGCATCTCCGTGTGGAAGTACTACTGTAGAGATAACTTTGGCTGGAGGGAATATTCAGAGGTGAGACACCAATCTGATCCATTATTTCTCTTCCTTGCATGCTTTAAAAGGATTAGTCCACTTTCAAATAAAAATTTCATGATAATTTACTCACCCCCATGTCATCCAAGATGTGCATGTCCTTCTTTCTTCAGTCGAAAAGGTTTTTGATGAAAACATTCCAGGACTATTCTCCTTATAGTGGACTTCAATGGACACCAAACGGTTGAAGGTCAAAATTAGTTTTAGTGCAGCTTCAAAGGGCTTTAAATGATACCAGACGAGGAATAAGGGTCTTATCTAGCGAAACAATCCGCCATTTTCTAAAAAAAAAAAAAAAGTATATACTTTTTAGCCACAAATGCTCGTCTTGAGCTGCTCTGTGATGCGCCACGCATTACATAATCACATTGGAAAGGTCACACGTGACATAGGCGGAAACTGCAATTTGGACCTTCAACCCGTTGGTAACTGTCGAAGTCCACTATATGGAGAAAAATCTTTGAATGTTTTCCTCAAAAACCTTAATTTCTTTTCGACTGAAGATAGAAAGACATAAACATCTTTGATGACATGGGGGTGAGTAAATTATCAGGAAATTTGAACTCTTTTCAATATTGATAATAACAATAAGTGTTTCTTGAGCAGCAAATCATGATTTTCTGTGACACTGAAGACTGGAGTAATGGCTTCTACAAATTCATCTTTGTATCACAGGAATAAATTACATATTAAAATATATAAAAATAGAAAACAGCTAATTAATAGTGCTTAAATTGCATACATAAATAGCAGGTTTTTAGTTCTCAGAGTGTGTTTTGTTTGTGTGTGTGTGTGTGGTTGGCTCAGTGAATGTTCGTGTGATTGTGTTGTGTCTCAAGTCGAACTGGCTTGCACACACCAGAGAAGACGTCCTGTTCTACTCACAAGCGCCTGAAATCAGAACATTGCATAAGCGTTCCTTTGGAAACAAAGCTTTTTATTTCCTCTGAAAATCTCCTATGATGGATACATTCTGACCAGTGCTCCGGATGAATTGAGTGGGAGTCGGAGCGCATTTAAGTGTGCTGTTGTTCTGTCTTTCTCTGTCGAACTCATTTCCTCTCTCTTTCTCCATCTCACAGCCGGTGGTTCGTTTGATTGAGGAGGCTAGCGGGCGAGGTCTGAAGGAGGTCCGTTTCATCACACTGCAGAATCAGTACATCCTGAACATTCGCGAGGGCTTCCAGCAAAATGCTGTTTTCGGTTTCCGCCGGCAGATCAAAAAACGGCCGCTGTTCAGGTCCTCCATCATGCTCACGCCTTACCTCCAGTGAGTATCTTCGAATTTACCTTTAATACCTACAAAGACATCCCTGATTTCACACTGTAACAACCAATTTGCCACCAATCCCCTCCATTTTGGTTAAAAATGTTTTTTTTGTTTAAAACGTTAAAAAAAAAAGAGTCTTCTGGATGTGTTCCGAAACCCCCAGATAACTTACAAGCGGTTCACTGCTCACCAAGAACATATCAGATTCTACCTCACTCCCATCAGTGAAAGATTTAAAGTGTATCTGATTTTAATTGCTTGAAGTGCTGCGTGTGCCTCCAAAACACTTTCCTGAAACATAATATTCCTACTCACCTTAAGACAGAACATGGACTGCCTAGTCTAGTCTATCATAATTCTCTTAAGGAGCTCTGTTATATCTATCATCTGTTGTCAACTGGAATATGATGTGTGCTTATTTACAGGGACAAGGAAAAAAATCGAATGCAGCAGATGTAAAAAAAAAAAAAAATGTAGAGGAGGAGGGTTTAGTGAGTTCCTGACCTGTCAGGCTCCGTTTAAGAGACTTTTAACATGACCATATGAAAATCCAATTTCTGGCTAGCTCAGGATTTTCATTCTGGCGACATTTTGCTGTCCTGTCTTTCATCTTTTACTTCTACAAAGTCACTCAGGCCTGTGAAGGGTCAGAGATATATGGATATTTTTTTTTCCCTGTACGTTCCCCTAAAGCTAAATGAAGGCGAACCGTTTTGAATCTTTTCCCCTGACGTTTTTTTCCGCTCCCAGCATCGATGGATCGGAATCAGAACCGAATCAATTCAAACTGATTTACTGAGAGTTTGAACTGATTCGTGAAGATAAACTGAACTCACCAACACTTTTCGTTTAAAGCAGACATGTTATCCATCTTACGCACTTACACTTGCATGTTGCAAGACAAGGAGGGAATGTCATCTTATTCCCATCAATCCGCTCCTGTTGTCAGGTAGAGGCGACTGCAAGGCCAGTCCACCCATCTAAAGGGTCCTGCAGCGTCAGGAACACATTGTCCCGAGCACAGGGGTGGAAGTCATTAGTGCGATTGACAATTTGGCCGAACTGCTGGCTGCACCGGCTGAATTAATGCTCAGCAAGCAGCATAAATCACCCTCTCATTCACACACAGGCACTCTTTACAAACAGTTGCTTTCCCAACAGGGTTTGCTTATCTCTTCAAAATGATTGCCCTTGTTTCTTTTCATGCGCTTTTGCACAATGCCTCTCAACAATATTGTAGGTGAATTCCAGCAGTTCTAGCATCAGGAAGCAAGTCTAAGAGAGGAAGGTAGCGCAAGATAAAAGTTAACAGATGACTCATAATGTAGTCACACTGACTAGAGGGATAACGATTACCTGCTAGATATCATATTGAGTCACAGGACTGACCTCTTTTTAACCACGACTTTAAGACTCCAATAAACATACCCTGAGTTTAAATTGGACTTTCTCTCAGTTTATCTCTTGTGGGATCATAATACAACGCAGAAGCTACACAAAAAGTACCAATATTTCAGTTGACATTCATTTCACAATTCTTGTTTTTATTCATTTATTTCCAGGGTTGGGAGGGTTACTTTAAAAATGTATTCAGTTACAATCTGATTACTGGTCACATATGTAAATAAAGTCAAGTAAAAAGCAATACGTGACCCGTGCTGGCAAAATGAGTCGCAATGAGCAAATTTTCAAAATGATTGTTATTCTCCCATTCGAAAAACCTTCAAAATGATGTATGATTTGTTGGACAAAAAACGACTGAGATACACCTGTTTGAAGTCGTTTTCATGCAACCATACCTTAAAATCCCTGGTAATACCACTAGATTTGGCACAAACCAAGTCAAAACCCATATTTTTAGGAAAAATATATAGATATTCAACTTTTTTCCATGATTTCACAATTGATTGATTAACATCAATGTAACGGACAGCCTATATATTAAGACCGACTGTACCAAACGGATCTAAGCCCCAGTCGCCCAGAAGCGAGCAAACGCCATTTTTCATGGTCAAAGGAACGGTGCTTCTCTCAGAAAACGCTATAGATGTTTAATTGCTATTTGGGGCATTGGGATCGCTAGACGAGGGCTTAATGAACTCGTTTCTGTGAAAAACTCAATTTCGACTAAGATCGACATTTTTTTTGCTTGTTTTGCCTGTAGCTCGAAATGAACCTGTGCGTATTCCGACTCATTTTGCCAGCACGGGTCACATATTTAGGAGAATGATTGGTTGGCTCATATGATTCATATTACTTGGCCCTCGTGACCCACGGATTATCCGCAGTCATAACCGCAATCCGTGCATCACTAATGTCAATGTAGCGTTATGTCAAAATACTAATTTATTTAGTTTTAAGTGAAACCATTGTAATCTTGACAGTATTCCCATTATTTTTTTTTTTTTTTTTTTTTACAAAATGTAACTATAATCTGATTGCTTTTTTGACATTTTGTATCCTGATTGCGCCATTACATCTATTCCATTACTCTTCAACCCTGTTACTCCCCATCATTTAATGACACCATGTTTTCCTCTCTTCGTTAGGACTCTCGGTGGCCTTTCCTCAACATTTCTCTCCTCCCTGGAAAGTTCTGGAAACCAACCTCTCTCTCCGACGTCAAGCACTCCCTCCAAAGTGTACCCTGAGACTTGGTTACCCATGAACACCAGTCAGGACTTCCTGCAGGTGCCCGTGTCCCGGGATGACCGCAGCTACCGGACCGTTTACAGCCTCTTCCACAAGACCGTGTCTGAGACCAAGTTCCGCATCCTGAAGATCCTCCGTGTCCAAAACCCCTTCCTGTGGGAGAAGTACAAAAGGTGTGGTAGGAGATTCAAACTATTCTTTATGCTGTACAAAGTTGTTTAGACTATGTATCCAGGAGCAAAAGCAGTGTTTAGTAAACACTGACATTACGGACAGACCAATGAAAGGTTATCAGGGCAAATCTGTGTTTTATAAACATCTGTAAAGTGAATATTCAGCCCCACCCATGCAAGACTCTGAGGCTTTGATGTTTTCGTTCATGCTGTTAGGTGTCAATTGCGCTAACGGTTCTTACTAAGTTTTTGTTGGTCGGAAACAGATGTGTTTTTGTGGTTGGTGCGTGAGGTGAACCTCTCAGCGTGTGAAATGTGGAACACGTAGAGAGGAAGTGAGTGAGAGAGGAAAGGGTACTAGTGGTGAGGCCTTGCAGTACTTTAAAAAGATACTGTCATGGAAATACAGTTTCGTCCCCCTCAGCTGCGGACGATAGGTCACAATAAAGGGATGAGTCAGGAAGAAAGAGTTACTGCTGACTCATGAGGTGCGTTAAGCATGCGGCCGATTAGATTAATCCTTGCATATTGTCTAGTACTGCATCACTGGAGTGATTGCTGTCTTTAAATGCACAGTAGACACGTTTGTAAATATAATAATGGGGTGACAGGTTTGGTATACTAAATCTTGGTAGTCTAGCGTAGGTGTATTCAAACTTTTTCAAGCCAAGGACCCTTAAATATAATGACTCCCTCTTTTTTTTCTTCTAACGACTATTATTTTTCACAAAATTTAATATAAGTCTCTGGTGTCCCCAGAATGTGTCTGTGAAGTTTCAGCTCAAAACACCCTACGGATCATTTATTATAGCTTGTCAAATTTCACCCAATTTTGGTGTGAGCAAAAACACGCCGTTTTTGTGTGTCTCTTTAAATGCAAATGAGCTGCTGCTCCCAGCCCCCTTTCCAGAAGAGGGCGGAGCTTTAACAGCTCGTGCTTTGGTTGCTCAACAACAAACGCAGCCAAAATGGTAACAACATGGCCTCACCCTCTTTGTTCTGTGTTCTCGGGGGCGGGGTTTATGTAAATTTTGGGGTTAGTGATGTCACCAACCCTGGAAGAAGCTCGTTGTAGTCCCTACCAGCCGTTTGTTGTAGTCCTTAAAAAGCGATTTCTGTAAAAGAAAATATCTCCCTTTGTATTGAACTTTGAGCGTCGTAACTTTGCAGATGTTGTTTATGCTCAAACAGCAACATTACACACTAACTAAAGTTAAAAAAGTGAAATCATAATCAAGGACCCCATTAAAGGGGCAATTACATATGCATTTTTTATTTCTTTCTGTTAAAAACTAGAGCCGTTAATAGAATACATACTACTGAAATGCTTGTATCGTAAAATCAGTAGAATAAGTAATAATTCTGTAAAACATTTTTTAAAAATTAAACACTAAAAAAATCTTTTATTCTAGCCAAGAACCATCCAGTTAAACTGGAATAGGCTGATCAATATGCAAAAAATCCATGTATAGTTTTGCTTGGCTTTTCTGGGATGAGTAAATCTGAATCCTATATATCACTGAGAGCTGAATATACAGGTGTGGTTATTTTATTTACGTGCTACTACGTGTCTCAAACAAAACTCTTGAATATCATTCAAAGATTCAAAGCAATGAACCACTGAAAGTTTGGCAAATCCAACAATTAGTTCTTCCTTGCAAGCATCTATTGTAGTAGCCTGGGAAAGAGAGCTGAAGGAATAAAGGTTGGTGTGTTCATATGCTGGAGCAGGTGAAGATCTTTTGTACAATAGTTCGGAGTATTTCCAGGGTGTTGGCCAACAAGAGAATGTCACTGAGTAAGCAGCATGAAAGAGGATTTGTTTGCATCAGTAAAAGAAAGAACAAAACAGACTGATGGCAGTGTGGCTTGGTGTAAAAGAGCTTAAAGGAGATGAAAGGAGAAGCTGAAACAACAAGTGATGACTTCACTGATGCATATGGAGTCACTACTCCCAGGCAACGTGTGCGTGAGCGTGTCAGTCCATGATTGTGACAACTGGGCCTGGTCAGTGGCTGTAGGGTCACATAAGGTCAGTCAGGGCCAGGCGGTGTCACGTACTGATCAGAGAGTTTCTCTCAGCCAGGCTGACCTCGCGTCCCCTCTGCCCACAACAATAGAAGCACAGACTCGGGCTAATGGAGGCCTCTTGCTGACTGGGTTCACTCGGGTCCCTGACGCTCATCTGTTCACTCACCCTATCTGTACCCTCTCACTTCTGTTTCCATTTGACCGGCTGAGCACTCCAGAGTTTGGCTTGTTTTCTTGTTTTTGTGCAAGGACAGCTGGCGTGCTCTGACACAACAGAAAGTTTTGGGTTTTTTTAACCTAGAAGTTTTCATACAGTAATTGTTGACAAGGTTCAAATCCTGCCAGTGGCAGATGAATTGAGAAGATTTACTTGCCATGAAGTTGTAAAGGGAAAGAAATAGTTTTTTTTTGTTACCTAGCATAATTTAGGAGAATGTTAAATGTAATCTTTAGTAAGTTTCAAAATATCCATTTTCATATTATATACTGCCCTGCCAAAAAAAAAAAAAAAAGTTGCTGTTTGGATTTAAATAGGCAAATGCTTTATTGCAGTATATGTTTGGGAACAGTTCTTCTAACCCTAATTGATGGCGTGTGTAGCTTTTCATTTCTTAAACAACAAAATAAGGAAGACACATCATGGCCATATTCCAGGATGACAATGTCAAATTGTGAAAGAACGGTTGGGAGGAAGCATGAAGAATCATTTTCACACATGAATTGGCCATACCTTAAATTCATTGAAAGTCTTGAGGATGTGCTGGAGGAGACTTTACAGAGTGCTCGACTCTTGCATTGTCAATACAAGATCTTGACCAAAAATTGATGCACCTCTTGATGGAAATGTTATTTCATGGCATATGAGACATAATGTCAACAATTACTGTATGAAAATACAAACAGCAACATTTTTTTTTTTTGTCCAGGCAGTGAGCATTGTGATGTTTTCTAAAATCAATTAATGATTGATTTAAAAATTTTTAGGGCCAGATTTACTAACAGCTTGCGCCAGCGCAAACCCACATTGGCTTTAAAAAACTACTTTCAGGATTTACTAAAGACACGCAGTGAAAAATTGGCACTGAAAAGGCGTTGTTTTTGCGGCTGACCTTGTTGCATATGCATTTGTATCCCTTTCAGACTCAAAATTTACAGGAGGAGAGTATTTAAATGAACCAAGCAAGTTGATTTACTAAGGTTTACGCTAGTCAGTTTGCTGGTATTTGCGGCATTTATTTAATAACCAAAAAAGCATGTCTTAAACCAGATGCTAATATACGCTGCTCTTAGTAGATTGCGTTGGTCATTATGGAAATGATCCGACTGCGTCTGTTTTCTTTAATTTGTGCATCGTCAGTAGATACCACGCAAAACTTTCCACTCCCATTGGTGCTTTTTTGGAATTGCGCTCTCACGCAAATTTGCCCTGTTTAGTAAATCTGGCCCTTAGTGTCTTGTTGATTTTATTTCAGTCTTTAATATTAGCCGATTATCGGTCAGAACTATCGGCTTATCAGTATCAACTAGAATTTTAACAATGCATCCATAGTCTCTGTCATTCACATTTAAGTGTCCTTAAATAAACGTATTATACTACATTTGACTCTTTAGAAGGTTGTGACAGATGTTTTCTTTAGTTGATGGTTTGCATGTTTCTAATTTAAATCAGTCATCTACTTGCATCCAGTTATTGTTCTTGCAATTTGATGAAAACCATGTATTATGTTGCATTTCTTAACAAAGTTACTGGCCAACTGGTTTGAATCCTGGTTTTCTTACACAGTCTGCGTCTGTTTTGTTTTTTCTTTTTGTCGGATGCTAACTCCTCTCTTATTTGTGTTGCCTTTTTTACATCAGTGTTTAATAGAAACGTCTGTTTCTCCTTCTCTTTATAGGAAGAAGGAGTACATGTCACGGCGCATGACAGAGATGGACCGCATGTTGAACGAACGTCACCTGTTCCACGGCACATCCCAGGATGTGGTGGAGGGCATCTGTAAGCACAACTTCGACCCACGTGTTTGCGGCAAGCACGCCACCATGTTCGGCCAAGGCAGCTACTTCGCCCGCAAGGCTGTCTATTCCCACAACTTCTCCAAGCGCTCTCCCCGCGGTGTGCACTACATGTTCCTGGCCAAAGTCTTGACAGGCAAGTTCACCGTGGGCAACCCTTCCATGCGCCGACCACCTCCCCTGAATCCAAGAGATGCCTCCAGCGACCTATTTGACTCCTGCGTGGACAACTGGATGGACCCACAGATCTTTGTCATCTTTAATGATGATCAGAGTTATCCATACTTCATCATTCAGTATGAAGAGGTGAGCAATACAGTGGCTATTTGAAGAGCACTGCACATCTGGATACCTGCACATGAGACTTGAGACTTGTGCGCACGTTCGGCCAGTTCGAAAAGAGACAGAAGTGGTTGTGCGCCGGCACTCCGAATGGAACTCACGGATCATATGGGATACATATGGATATGGTTCCCGCCCTCAATCCTGTATGAGTGAGGGTTTGCTTTCAGTGCCCATCTTCTCATACCCCTGTGAATACAAATGGGGATTGTGTGTATGTGTGTGTGGCGTCCCTCCTCTGTGCTGGACAGTTTAGTGAGTGAATCATGTGTGCGAACGAGTGTCTCTGCTATGGGTTCCTTGGCTGACCATGGATTGGAACACCATTTAGTAGCAGGCCTGTTGATTGCTTGACACTCGGACTTGAGGCTGTTGCAGCTTCACATTCTTATTATTTTCCCCAAAAGACTCACCGTTCCCATTGCTGCCATTCACGTTCCATACTTGCTATTTGTTCGAAGTTGTAAATATGTCCTCCTTGTTTATATTTGAACTGTGTGCCTTTTGTTCATAAATAAATTGTTTATTTATGTTAGTCAATGTAACAAGTAAATAAAAACAATTTAAAGAGAATGTAACTGATGTGAAGTTGGTGTTTGTTTATATGGCAGGTAAAGCGTCGTCATGTGACGTTCAAATTTAATCTTTGACTGAATTTACCTCTGACCTTTCTAATCATAACCAGCGGTTATCTATCAATTGTTACATGGGCGGAGCCAAGGCCGTAACCATGAACAATAGGGGGACCAAATACATCTTGTCTCACACTCTTTCACTGCTAAAACTAAAGCTTTGTGTTGGATTTTGCGCTCATCTTCTGTAAACAGTGAGGCCCGCCTTCTTTGATTTGATTGGCCATTTTGACATTGACGAGCGCTGTTAAACAGCTGATGGTATACAACCTAAAATATAACATTTAAAACTTTTTGTCATTCTAACAACAAACAGAGCAGTGCGTAATGGAGTACAGCATCAAGGATATCAAATATTGGGGGGGGGGACAATTTGGCCATTTCTAATTATTGGGGGGACCCTCAGTGTCTGGTATGGTGGTTACGGCCCTGGGTGGAGCCAATGTGAAAATGAAAACAATATGACAGCAACTTTATCTAGTTACATTGAGTTTACAACACAATATTGAAGGCATTCAGAGGGAAAAAGTCAGTGCTAGGCTAAGCTGGTCTTTTCATCAGGGAAGTGAAATTCAGACACTAATAAAACGCTAACATTTCACGGCAGGGATTTAACTGTTACAGAATGGTTCACTCTTATCAACCAACCCAGGAATTAGATTTGATTGTTCTCTAAGCTTATCTCAATGAAAAAAAAAAAAAAAAAACTCTCTTGCTTTCTTAACTGACACTCTTGCCCTTTCTCTCCAGAGGACTCTGGGTTCCTAAGCTCCATGCTTAATGAATCCCAGGGTACTGGAAAGAGAAAGAAGGCAGCAAAGGGACACCCTCCCCATCCTCGGAAACAACATGTCCCTCGAAGTCTCTTCTGATATGCCTTATCACATTCTACCCAACCCCTACTCGAACCCTTCTTTCATTTCTCAGTCTGAACTATACACATCTTTGCACATTAAAAGTCATTTTCAGTATTAAAGAAAGAATGATTGAATTGCGTCACAGTATGAGATAGGGCATCATCAGTTTGCTGTTGTGGAATTATCCTATCGTTTTGTGTCCTGGAGTCTGGAACAACTGAAGTGGGTGGAAGGACAGTCAGCAGAGAGAAGACAAGAAGGGTCTCCCCTCAAGGGAAGGCACTGATTACAACCTGCTGTGATGTGACCCTGTAAACAGGAACTTAAGGCATTGGCAGTTAGGTCTGTTACCCTTCCTCTCTCCCCACTACCCGTTCTTTTTCTGCCCGGACCTTTCTCCCCTAACGCCACGGAGAGCTGCAATCAAAGACGTGAGCCCTTGGGCACAACTTTGAATTACTTGCCAGACATCCACTGGATGACAAGAAGCAGTCCCTCTCTCCCTACAATTCTTCCTATTTATCAGATTGCTAAATAATTGCTAAATCTCGCATCGGAGAAAGACATATTTGTTTAAGGTGTGTCTGGAAGAGACAGGCAAAGAATGTGCGTGATTTCAGATATTTGACTTCTTATGTTGATTTCAAATATTTGACTTCTTGTTTGCTTCTTAGAGGAGGGTTAGGCTCGGGGGGAAACCAGAAAGAGCTCACAGAGAGCTCTATGATGCTTGAATCCCCGTACTTCCTGCTCAACCCAGTTCCATATTGCTCCAATGACGCCCAGCTGCAACCAATGAACATTCCAGCTCACTTTTTTCATCATTTTGAAATTTCTGCCATAAGCCCTTAAGAGCAACAGGGACGGGCCAAATATGGGAAGGAGATTGTGCCCTGAACTTAGTGTGACCTTAAAACCAGCCCTGCTCTGCATGACCTCTGCTTTCTGCCCTAAAGAAGGCGGCTTTAACAGCCAGTTTTCCATGCATGGTCAGGCTCAGGATTTTCCTGCTGGATTTCTTCTTTGCACGCTTCCAATTCATCTTGCCATCTCGTTTTCTTTTATCTACTGCCCTTTCCTCTGTTTTATCTCTTTTTCGTCTGAGCATTCTGAAGGGCTTGGCAGTTTGACGGAGCAATCAAGTCGTTCTTTCACTTCTCTTTGGGCCCTCTACCTGTCGTTGTCTGTTTCTCTAATTGGATTTTAGAGTAGGTCAGGCAGGAGGTAGGGGGAGCAGAGAGGTTAGAACCAAGGTTGTCCAGGAATGGGCTCATTTGCTGGGCAGAAACTTGATAGGAGCCTGAATCGGACTGATGAATATATAGCGGCTCTATCCAGAGGCCAACAGGTTATCAAGTACTTCTAAGTCCAGAGCTCTGCTTCCATTTCCCTGCTTTATGCTGATAGCTTACTCACACACACTTCCTATTGAGCAGTAAATCATGGGTGTTGTGCAGTACATGTGAATGAATTGCTTACTCAGTAGGTTAGCTGTCCTGAAACATTATCACTTTCATGATGATTATTTAGTACCGTTTTAACCTCTATTGACAGTCTCTGCTTTCAGTTGGTTCTGTTCTCTCAGAAAATCTCCATCTGGAGGATTAGGGCGGGAGGCGAGGCGAGGACAGGGGGAAGAATGGAGAACAGGAAGGAGGTGGATGAGTGAGGCTCATTGCTAGTGTATACAGGTGGAGCAAATGTGAGGAGGCTGAAGAGATCTCAGCCTGTGTTTAATGCCTGATGGATTTGAACGCAACTGAAATCATACACGCATACATCTCAGGAGTGAAACGAAATGCTTTTATGATCACGCAAGCAGAGTATAGTTTCATTCTGAAGGTCTTCTACTGGGCCTCTACCGTCCTTTCATGTTATTTGCTCCCTTGTGTCTGAAGCACTAAGCAGGCCAATTGGAAAGACGAGGAAAGAAATCATAAAACTCCTACCTCCAGGAAGGCATCCCTGCCTGTGCATCGTCATGAGCACTTGGTTCATGGCTGGGCAGGGTTGTTGGTTGTGACAAGCCCCCTGGTACCATTTCCTGACTGGAGCAATGGGAGGTTCTGGAATATGCTGGGTGCTCAGAGGAAGGGTAAAAAAAGAGGGAGGAGGTGTGAAGCCAGGGGCAGCGTACGTGCCGCACAGCTTGAGACTGGTGCTGGAGGCGGAGACAAAAGGAACAGGATGCTGAGCCCTGCAGGAATGCATACGCCCCGGCAGTATGTGCATAACACTCATCCCTCCCACCCATGACCATGCTGGAAAAAGAGGGAAGAAGTAAGACGGACACCGAGAGGGCAGGGTGAAGGAGGAACTGCACTGGGGTTAAAAGAACTTGCTGCATCTCTCGTAAAGGAAATGATCTCTGCAGATAAAATTGCAGGGTAGAGTCGACTATTGCATCACAGTTTCTGGTTATCACAAGAATCAGGGCTGATCAACATGCCACCACTGTGATTCACAGGAAAACAGAAAAGTTTGAAAACAGAAAAGCTACTGAAAACACATGTTTATTGTCACACTAAATACACACAAAATAAATAATTTGGAAATGCACATCTGTGTGAATACACACTTTAGCTAAAGCCATACTTTTCCCACACACTCGCACACAGTCAAATATTTGGACGCAGCTGCTCATGCCTTAATTATTACTATTGTGCACATTTTAGTTATAGTGATATTGGGATGGCAACTTCAAGCAAGACATTTAAATTCAGCAAAGAAGTCTATAAATAAAGAGCATTCTGAATCTTCAGAGCAAGAAATCTTGAGACACTTAAATTGTGTGTTCGAACTTTTGACAAGCAGTTCCACATTGTTGTCCCCTAAATGTATGTTTCTATGAACAGTCAGTGTTGGGGGTAACGTAATCAGATTACTTTTTCAGGTAAACTAGTAGCCTAAAGAAACGCATTACTTTTAAATTTACAACAAAATATCCAAGTTACTTTTTCAAATAAGTAACGCAAGTTACTTTGTTTTTCCATTAATGGGCCGACAGCTCTCCTGTTCCCATGTTGAGAGAAAGTGTCGAGGTGTTGTGTGATGGTTATTGTAGTTCTAGCCTAATGTGAGCAGGCGTTTACTCATCTCACTTGCACACAAAAAAAAGATTCAGTATTTCTCAAAATGAATAAAATCAGTGAAATGCAAAACCAGAATACTACGCAAACCTCCAATAATTAAATAAATAATACAAATATATTTTAAGCATTTTCTCTCGCTTTATTGATGATTCAGTTAAACCATAAGCAAAAATGGCTTTAGATTTTTTTGCTTTTATTCTTGAATTAAGTGTTAAACTTTCTTCTCCTGCATCCAATTTTTTCTGCAATCCAGAACGGAAGCACAGCTGAAAAGTTTGTTCGAGCTGCGCCCTCTACTGTACATGCATGAATTTGCATTTCCTTCAGCCTGAGGCTTAAGCCCAAACTATACTTCATTTTTTACGTGTACGTCAGGGTCGGCGTACAGTGCATGACACTTTGTATGCGCAGCTCGCACATCCGCATTTAATTTTTTGTAGCAATTAGTTGAACCACAAGGTAGCAATCGTGCCCTGGGGGCGTCAATTAACAAGGTAGTCCAGGAAAACGGGCATGAACAGAATAGTCCGGGGATGCTTTTAAATTCTTATTTGCGCATCCTCGTTTCCTTTCCTCACTTCCTTTCCTTGCATCTTAGCTCCACCCCTTCAGGATGCAAGGGAAGGACACAAGAAAAAGACGTGAGGACGGAGGAATTGAATATGTAAAATGATATCCTCGCTCCCTTTATCGTCACTTCAAAGCTGCACTTGAGGGATCTATCCATATGTTGTTAAAGTTTGGTTATTTAAAAAAAAAATATATAATAAATATTAATAAAGCAAGATACCCCGTTGAAATATGAGATGTAAAGTTTATTTAAACTGCAAAAGTGAAGCATGCATTTAAATTATTGTGACAGATATGAAGGGGGAGGAGAATGTATATGTGCATCAGGTTTCTCAACGAGAAAGACTTCCGCAAAGGATACACCTGTGTATCCTCGCCTCCTCGTGGTGCAATTAGAGAATTGAGATGTCCTTCAAGTCCTGTCCTGGCTGAGTTCGATCGGTTTCCGGGTCATAGGATGGAGGACGCGAGGAAATGAGGAGGGATATCGAGAAGCACCCCGGAACGCATGCAAGCTACAGCGACGATGGAGGCCTACATAGACGAGAGATTGTGCGAAGAGGTTAGAAAGTACCCACATTTGTACAACTCTAGCATGAAAGAATACAAAGATGTTTACATGAGTTGTGATTGCTCAAAACTGTGCATGCGTGGAACGCCTGTGTATACGTACGAGTCAAGTGAAATATACTTTGCAAGACTATGCTATTGACTGTGCGCGTAAATAAACGAAGTATACCCAGGGCTTTATTCGCCAATTCTGGTGTAAAAAAGGGCCTTTACATTTGCCCAAAAATAGAACTTTTTTGATATTAAAAAAACCAACAAGCCCAGCCCAGGTGAGAAAAAGTAATGCAAAAGAATTACTTTCCTGAAAAAGTAACTAAGTAACACAATTAGTTACTTTTTATGGGAGTATCGCAGTATTGCAATGCATTACTTTTCAAAGTAACTTTCCCCAACACTGCCTATGAAAGCCTGAATGCTAAGCTGGATTCCAGGCCTGTGCAGTACAGAATGCATGCCGCTGTGTCAAGTGTTGGCCTGCCTGGGTGTTGCTTACAAATGTAACTTCCCCTAACCTGAGGGATCTCAATCCAGTCTCTAACGCCATAAAACATTCCTGAGTCTTAGTCAGCGGTAACAGTTTTCATTGGAGGCACACAGCACCTTATATAAACCCGAGAAATGCATGACTTGGTTTGGACCACAGCAGATGTTTGTCACTCTAGAGGCCACTTTTGAGTGTGTTCGGTAACATTATAAAAAGGAGCATATCGTTAATCCAATCATGCTTCGAACAAAGAGGCCAAACCAGGCCTGGACACAGAAGAATTGTCTTCAAGTTATGACCTCAAATCCTATAATCATATTTCCAAAATATTGCTGAGGTTTTCCTCTCTGAGGAGTTAGCTGAGAGATGTGGCTGATAAAGAGAGTTAAAACATGCATTTGTGTCATTCATCCGTTTAAAGCACCACAGCCGCCTGCTTGGCACGTGCGAGACAGTGGCAGTGGGATCAGCAAGGAGGTAACAGGTGACAAAGTACAAACATCGGCTCCCTCCACTCAACTGATCCAACATCAGAGAGCTGCTCTTTCTACTCGCACAGAACAAGCCCAGGCAGGTTGTCACGGCAACAGTGAGGGCACATAGTCTCACACTACCTGCGTCATCGAAATTCTATGTATGTGTGTGCGTGTTGAATAAAAGCAGAAGAAGCCTCTCATGATCCGCCTTGAAGAGAAAAGGCTGAGAACTTCAAATTCCTTTCACATTCATGTCCCTATGTTGAGCTGCCGTTTTTACTGCTATTGGCTGGAGTCGCAATCAGTGTTTCCAGCAGCGCTTACCGATCTTAAACAATGGGTTTATTTCAGAACTTTGTGACACTGCCTCTCTCTAAGAGGTTTATGCAGTAAAATCAATGTGCAATACAAATATAAAAAATTATTTGTTGTTCATACACTCTAAAAAAATATGAGGTTAAAAACAACCCAAGCTGAACTGAAAATGGACAAACCCAGCAATTGGGTTGTTTTAACCCAAAGATTGGGTTGTTTAAATCCAGCGATTGGGTTGTTTTTAACCCATCGAAAGGGTTGTTTTAACCCAGCGAATGGGTTGTTTTAACCCAAAGATTGGGTTGTTTTAATCCAGCGATTGGGTTGTTTTAACCCAGCATTTGGGTGGGTTTAACCCAGGGAATGGGTTGTTTTAAAACAGCGAATGGGTTGTTTTAACCCAAAGATTGGGTTGTTTTAATCCAGCGATTGGGTTGTTTTCAACCCATCGAAAGGGTTGTTTTAACCCAGCGAATGGGTTGTTTTAACCCAGCGATTGGGTTGTTTTTAACCCATCGAAAGGGTTGTTTTAACCCAGCGAATGGGTTGTTTTAACCCAAAGATTGGGTTGTTTTAATCCAGCGATTGGGTTGTTTTTAACCCATCGAAAGGGTTGTTTTAACCCAGCGTTTGTGTGGTTTTAACCCAGGGAATGGGTTGTTTTAAAACAGCGAATGGGTTGTTTTAACCCAAAGATTGGGTTGTTTTAATCCAGCGAATGGGTTGTTTTTAACCCATCGAAAGGGTTGTTTTAACCCAGCGAATGGGTTGTTTTAACCCAATGATTGGGTTGTTTTAATCTAGCGACTGGGTGGTTTTTAACCCATCGAAAGGGTTGTTTTAACCCAGCGTTTGGGTGGTTTTAACCCAGGGAATGGGTTGTTTTAAAACAGCGAATGGGTTGTTTTAACCCAAAGATTGGGTTGTTTTAATCCAGCGATTGGGTTGTTTTTAACCCATCGAAAGGGTTGTTTTAACCCAGCGTTTGGGTGGTTTTAACCCAAAGATTGGGTTGTTTTAATCCAGCGATTGGGTTGTTTTTAACCCATCGAAAGGGTTGTTTTAACCCAGCATTTGGGTGGTTTTAACCCAAAGATTGGGTTGTTTAAATCCAGCGATTGGGTTGTTTTTAACCCATCGAAAGGGTTATTTTAACCCAGCGAATGGGTTGTTTTAACCCAAAGATTGGGTTGTTTTAATCCAGCGATTGGGTTGTTTTAACCCAGCATTTGGGTGGGTTTAACCCAGGGAATGGGTTGTTTTAAAACAGCGAATGGGTTGTTTTAACCCAAAGATTGGGTTGTTTTAATCCAGCGATTGGGTTGTTTTCAACCCATCGAAAGGGTTGTTTTAACCCAGCGAATGGGTTGTTTTAACCCAGCGATTGGGTTGTTTTTAACCCATCGAAAGGGTTGTTTTAACCCAGCGAATGGGTTGTTTTAACCCAAAGATTGGGTTGTTTTAATCCAGCGATTGGGTTGTTTTTAACCCATCGAAAGGGTTGTTTTAACCCAGCGTTTGTGTGGTTTTAACCCAGGGAATGGGTTGTTTTAAAACAGCGAATGGGTTGTTTTAACCCAAAGATTGGGTTGTTTTAATCCAGCGAATGGGTTGTTTTTAACCCATCGAAAGGGTTGTTTTAACCCAGCGAATGGGTTGTTTTAACCCAATGATTGGGTTGTTTTAATCTAGCGACTGGGTGGTTTTTAACCCATCGAAAGGGTTGTTTTAACCCAGCGTTTGGGTGGTTTTAACCCAGGGAATGGGTTGTTTTAAAACAGCGAATGGGTTGTTTTAACCCAAAGATTGGGTTGTTTTAATCCAGCGATTGGGTTGTTTTTAACCCATCGAAAGGGTTGTTTTAACCCAGCGTTTGGGTGGTTTTAACCCAAAGATTGGGTTGTTTTAATCCAGCGATTGGGTTGTTTTTAACCCATCGAAAGGGTTGTTTTAACCCAGCATTTGGGTGGTTTTAACCCAAAGATTGGGTTGTTTTAATCCAGCAATTGGGTTGTTTTTAACCCATCGAAAGGGTTGTTTTAACCCAATGATTGGGTTGTTTTAATCCAGCGATTGGGTTGTTTTTAACCCATCGAAAGGGTTGTTTTAACCCAATGATTGGGTTGTTTTAATCCAGCGATTGGGTTGTTTTTAACCCATCGAAAGGGTTGTTTTAACCCAGTGGTTAGGTTAAATGTTTGCCCAACCTGGGTAGTTTTATTTAACTCAAGTATTGTTTAAAAATTACTACATTGCGCACTTAAAATGAACCCAAAATATGTTGGAAATTAACAAGAACATTTATTAATAAGTTTAATGAATAATAATTTAACAATAAACATTAATTACATTTCTTATTAATAAATGTTCACATTTTGATTATTATTGTTGCTAGTAATTATGCAAAAATTGAACCCAATCGCTGGGTTTGTCCATTTTCAACCCAGCATTTTTTAGAGT
This sequence comes from Elopichthys bambusa, assembly GCA_037101425.1. Taxonomy (NCBI): domain Eukaryota; kingdom Metazoa; phylum Chordata; class Actinopteri; order Cypriniformes; family Xenocyprididae; genus Elopichthys; species Elopichthys bambusa. Next base: position 32,087,123 of record CM074441.1, on the reverse strand, counting down.
GTACATTTTCATATTTCCATTTGGCTGATATAGTCAGGAGATGTTGACCAGACGTGATTCAGTCAGTGTTTTATGTTCGTGTGAAATGGAGGCTTTGGGCTCGAAACCAGTTTCTAATTAGAAGCTGCAGTTTAAATTCAACCATGCCCAAAAGCAAACTAATCATAATCAACAAAAACAACTTAACTACTTCATGGGTCACATGTAATGTCACAAGAAGCTTTCTGCTCTAAAAAAAAAAAAAGCAATGTGAAAACATTTAAGCAATAGATTCATATTGTGACATATAAAGTCAGAATTGTGAGAATTTTTTTTTTTTTTTTTTTACTCTAAGGCTTCCATATGTAATGCTGACTTGAATGTTGTATGTGTACAGTATCCATTGCAATAATGCTTAACCATGTCTGAAATGAAACTGCTTGATTAATGTCAAATACATGCAAATAACCTTGTGAAATATTAAACTAATCTGTTTTGTAGATGCAAATTAAGTTTGATGTGAACTCCTTAATGTTCACAAAGATAAACCTGTTCCACAGAAACAATCATGAAAAGTCACTTGTCTTTGTTCAACAGGGCTTCAAATGTCCTGATATGATCAGTTATATTCAATAATGAGGCTCAAACTGAAACCTGCCTTATCATTATGCAGCATCAGACACATTTATGTCACATTTAACGTGGAAGATTCTAATCAAGCAGACACACACTACCACTTCCTTACTGTCAGCTTCAATCAATCCATTTAATTCCCCCTTTCTCCCATTTAAACGCTTAATTAGATTCTTTCCACAACAATCTTTCCCACCAGTCTCTCACAGAGCTTAGTAGTAAACATCCACACAATAGCCACTGCAAAGAAGCAGCTATTGTCGCTCAGAGTGTTTGCCTTCTCACAGAGGAATCTCTTTCTTTCAGGGCTAGAGGACTGTTTTTCCCTTTTCCCGCCTACATCAGGGGTGGTCTGGTGGAGATAACATAACGGAGAGGTGCTGATAAAGATCAGATTTGGGAGGACTGGCTGAAGAATGGCCCACTAAAACAGTCACAGTCGAGAGAGAGAGGAAGATGGAGTTCTTTCAAAAACCTGATGCATGCTTATGAATGGGAAAATGTTGCAGGGTTATGTTGTCGATTGATTATCTTCTAAAGAGATTTTAGGTAATGGAATAATTATAGTAATGACTGGACAGGCTGATTGTTTAGCTACAGCCTGACTTCTTTAGCAACCAGGAAATTAAGACAACCAGTGATAAACGAAATAGTACTTACTTTGGTTATTCAAACAGGCTTCATGCATCCCGTCAACTAACCTCATAAATATGTAAATAAGAACATTAGCACATGGGTTTGCAACTGTAAAGTGAAGTTTCAAAATATCCAAAATATGAAAAGTGAATCATGATCCTGTTCAGAATGGTGCTCGATTTCAAATGTAAACGGCCCATTAAAGTCGCCTGTTATGTCATTTGAGATTCATGGTTATGGAGGGGCAGATAATTTATAGGTTAGATATTCAGGAAATCCTCATTACCTAGATTTTTCCGTGGTTTATCTACTCCAGACACACTCTGTCGATGATTAACAATGAAATTTTGATCCATTCATTGACATCATGTGTTAAAGTTTGTCTAAGGTCACCATGTTGAGTCCAGCCCTGTTATTTCATCTTTTTTAATTACGCTGCTCAGCATGAACTACAGCTCTGATGTGTATTGTCTTCGGGGTCAGTCTGGTCATGTGATTAAAAAGCAAGAACTTCCTGAATTCATTCAATACAATGTATAACTATATTATATATACAAAATAATGACACAAAAATTAACATTCTGTATTATTTCTAATATATATATATATATATATATATATATATTAGAAAAAATGCAGAATCTTAAATGTTTGTCATTATTTTGTTCTATATTAGTTGTTGCATTTACAGAAAACATATTTTTAATTATTTTAATTATATATTATTTTGTTTATCTTTGTGTGTACATACATATATATATAAGAAATAATGCAGAATCTTTCATTTTCATTCATTTTATTATTTTGTTTATATATATATATATATAGTTGCAATTATTTGGACCACATGGTCATTTGATATATTTGAATTATATATATCATTTTGTTTTTCTCTGTGCATATATATATATATATATATGCATATATATTAGAAATAATGCAGAATCTTAAATGTTTGCCATTATTTTGTTCTATATTATTTGTTGCATTTACAGAAAACATATTTTTAATTATTTTAATTTTAATTATATATTATTTTTTGCATATATAGTTTTTCTTTGTGCATATATATATATATATATATATATATATATATATATATATATATATATATAGTTGCATTTACAGAAAACATTATTTATAATAATTTGAATTCATTTTAATTATATATATATATTATTTTTCTCTGTGCACATTGTATATATATATATATATATATATATATATATATATATATATATATATATGCACAGAGAAAAACAAAATAATTAATGATTCTGCATTATTTCTTATATATATATGTATGTACGCACAAAGACAAACAAAATAATATATAATTAAAATAATTAAAAATATGTTTTCTGTAAATGCAACAACTAATATAGAACAAAATAATGACAAACATTTAAGATTCTGCATTATTTCTAATATATATATATATATATATATATATATATATATATATATATATATATAAATACATATACATATAAAATTAAAATAATTTAAAATAATATGTTTTCTGTAAATGCAACAATTAACACCTCATGCCGCCCACATTTTACACCAGTTGTTTTCTTTGTGGTGAAGAACAGGCAGGATTTATGGCGGTTGTGACGCAGTTGTTGAGGCCACGCCCCCTGTGCTTGATGCGTGACTGTGTTCAGTAAGTCACAGCGGTTATTTGAACTGATATGGCGGGGGATTGTCACGACATCCGCCGCTTTAAATGTGTAACACAACGCGCTGCCGTGAGAGGAGCCGGGTCGTTTCTCATGCAAATCGATTCACAAGGGCGCTTTTAAACCTCCCTTCCTCCATCCTTAAACACACAGGCACGCACGAGTTCAGCTTGCTCCTGTAAATGTACGTAGTCTGTTGTCTATTCTTAGCCAGTTACCGTCTGGTAAACTCATATTCCTGTCTTCTTGTGTATTAGGGGCTACGTCATGCTCATCCCACTCCTCAGTTTCAGTTAAATCTGGGTTTATTTCTTATAACAGGCTTGCTTGCATGTCAGGTGTCTTGATACTTTATCGCCCTCTCTCACGGAACTGGGACGAGAAGTGCACAGCAGTCACGCCATTCATTGCCGTGCACGGCCTGATATGAGAAGCGACATACTGGCAATAAGCTTTAATTGATTCGCGAGATTGGGTTAACACACGTTTGCGTGCAGACAGCACGAAAAGACCATTTGGTGTTTAGGTTCCCTGGGAGGCACAAATCCCCCAGGGCTGAGTACAAGGCTGAAAAGTTGTATGTGGAAACAAATAACAAACCTCAGCAAGCCTATTTATTGCACAAAGGAAAAGGCTATATATAACAGTCAGATGGAGTAAACAACATAACATGTTATGTGAAAAATATCCACACACGGATATACAAATAGACACATATGGCACACATTTTTTTATATGAATTATTTAACTGTATGGAACTATCAGCTCCTGAAAACTGCGCCACTTACAGACAAAAAACAACCATGGTGATATGCACAAAAATATCTCGATATTAATCTGAATTGGTCATATTTCTATAGGCCATAGGCATCATGTAAATGGGTCAATGACGTAACGGGTCATTTTTTTTGTCCAAGGGCCTTAATATTAATAAAAAACAAAGATATGACATCTAAAGTATGTGAGGTAGTACAACTAGATCTCTTATATGGAATCCAAAAGGTTTTAATTACATTTTGCTACATATAAAAGTATTTTAAAGATTTTGAATAGTCAAAAGGTCGTTTGGTTTAACTGTCCAAAGGCCAATACAGCCATTTAATTTGTGTTTAAAATGTAATAAATGTATATATTTTTATTCTGGCATGATTTTATAACATTATATATCAACATAGTGCAAAAATAGTATTAAAAAAGTATGTAGAAGTCGTTGCTTTGTTATGAGAAAGAATGTCTGGAAAAATGAACTTCACTGATGTCATTCGGAGTAACCAATATAAAGGGACCATTTTGGTTCAAGTCATGCAGTCAATATCATGTGACAGGATGTGACATCATTCAGACACCTGCAAAGGACTACATGGTTGTGAAGAAAATGAACTCTCTTTTAACTATTTGAAAAATTCATGTTTTCACTTCATGCGCATGTCCCGAAACATCAGGTCATTCGGTAAAACCGCTATAAAACATGGAAAATGTTGTAATATTTAAAAAATTTGGACTAAGTAAAAATGTTTGATTGTCCTTTTGTTAGTTAGCTTGCAAGCTAACTAGCTAGATATGAGCCTGTTAGCATTGTTTGAAAATATCGTCATTTTGTATAACCAAAAATTTGGTTAAACTGAATGACTTTTTTGGTCTTGTAAAAAATGACAAAAGCAGTGTTAATTGATTATAAAAATCACATAATCTAATTGTTGACACTTAATTAAACTTCAAAATTAATTATATCTACATTGTTTTTTTTTGTTTTTTTTTACACTTTTAAAAACCTTATTTGTCAATGAACTAAATATGTTAAAACAGTTGCTATACTTGGATTAAACTAATATTTCCATTTTTAGATATCTCAACAAGACAGCTGACATATAGGCTACATGTGTTACAATAATTCACAGAATATATATATATATATATATATATATAAATATATATCTTTAAGGTTTCTGCTTAATAGCAATTCTGGATGATTTGAGAACAAAAAAACAAAACAAAAAACAAATCGGCATACAAACAGGTGAAAGCTCTTCTTTGTTATTTTTAGGGCAAGAACAAGAATTTATGAGTTGATTAAATGAACACAAAGGAAGATATTTGGAAGAATGTTTGTAACCAAGCAGATCTCGCCCCCCATTGACTACCAAAGTAGGAAGAAAAAAAAAAAAAATACTATAGGGGCAAGATCTTCTTGGTTATAAACATTCTTCCAAATACAGCAGGACAAAGAAATTTATACAGGTTTGGAACAGCTTGAGGGTGGGTAAATGATGACAGACTTTTCATTTTTGGGTGAACTATCCCTTTAAATTAGAAATGAGAAAACAAATACTGCAATTTATTTTAAAAAAGCAGTGTAATAACTGGCATTATTTTCAGAAAATAATGGTTTATTCATATTCATCAACATCAACACAGAAATTGGTGTCCCAAAATCAGGTCTCCATTAGGACCCCAAGCAATCCCACTGGTTCAAATTGCTTTTGATAGGTACTCTCTTTAGCGCCTGATTACAATTCCTACAAAATTAAGTTTTGATAAATGCTGTTTCAACTGCGATATAATGACCATTTATGTCTGTATTATCTTAGGTTCTAGCATAGCATACAGATACCCGATTAGCCTGATAGCTTAGTTTATACACGCATTTACACTTACCCGACATGTCTTCACAATCATCTTTAATGTGCTGAATTAGGTGTTATATTTATGATGGATTAATGCGCTTTTTAGAGCTTCAAAAACTCTATTCAATGCCATTACAAAGCTGGGAAGAACCAGGATATTATTTAAAGGGGACGTATTATGCAAAATTCACTTTTGCATGGTGTTTGGACATAAATGTGTGTTGGCAGTGTGTGTATGCAACCACTCTATAATGATAAAAAATCCAACCACTCCTTTTTTTTTTAATCCCCATAAATCATAAGCAGTGTCTCAGAACAAGCCGTTTCCAGATCCCTGGCAATGTGACGTCACATTAGACACAGGCCCCATCCACGACACTGCCGTTTTAACATAGAACCGCCCTGAGCGAGTTCACAGCAAGTTTATATAGTCCGCCATTGCTGCACTGACGAGAACATCTCCCAAGCGTTTTAGGTGTTCTGTAGCTGGATGGGTTAATCCACATAGCTCTCTCCATTTACTCCCTAATTCTGAAGACGAGGTGGATTCATTTTGTTTTCCAAGAAAATGCTCCCTCAATTCTACTGAAATTCGTTTATGTCTGCACGAATCATTTTACACCAGACTGCTTTGTGAATGAATGTCAATACAAAGGGACAATACAAAACAGAGGTTGTGCTAAAAATATGCTACTCAAGGATATATAAGTACAAACTGTTTGTGATCCATTTTAGAGCCTCCAGAGTGATACTGGATACAGCAGTAATAAAGGTGAGGGCACTTTATTACGGTTCATCAGAGTTGATTTACGGATATAAGGTGTGTCAGTTTATTAAGCACCACCCGAAAAGGCATAAGGTCTTTATATATTTGTTTACTGTTAGTTGTAAAGTATGGAGGACCAAACCTGCAGAAACTAAAAATGAATAAATAAATATATAAATGAATAAATAGGTAAATAAATGTGATAATAGGAAAATAAATAAATGAATAAACGACTTGATAAAATAAATGAGTCATTTTTAATAAAATTCATTTTTCCCCTTAATTTATAATTTTCTGTGTTTATACATTTGTACATTTTCTTAACTTTTTTTTTAGTTAATTATTTTATATTTATATATTATTTTCACACTTAATTTTAGATTTATTTATGTATGTATGCATTCATTTATTTTTAGATTTATTTATTCACACATGTATTTATTGATTCATGTATTTCTACTTTTCCGTGTGTAACATGTAAATTAGGTAGGCGGTCCTTCTGTAGCTTCAGAGCATCATTGGTTAAGAGCTCACGCGTAGAATCGTCAGGCCAGCTAAGCGATAGTGATGAGAGTTTTCAAAGAAAATGGCGGCAAGTAGTAATTCGTTGTCTAGTTTGCTACGGGATGTGGAAGATCAGCTGGAGAGTTGTACGTTATTTTACTCCTAACGTTATTCGCATTATGCCGAAATATTTAGACTATTTTCCAGAAATAAAAACACGAAGCTGAAGCTACTTTTGTGATCCCCACAAGCATCATCGTCATCGAGTCTGGAACCGTCGACGTCAGACGCTAGGGTGATGACGCCTAGTCAGACACCCAGTGGATGGTTGGTTAGATTGTTGCTAGCTAGCTATAACTTTAGCGAAATGACAAAATAACGTTAATGCCGTAAAAGTTTTAAATTGGGAGCACGGAGAAAACTTTATATGACGATCAGATGGTCTCATATTGTCCCATCCATCGTCATTGTTAACGTGGGTAGACGATATGAAGAAGTGGCCAGAGGAAACTTATGGGGACAGTCAGGAATTGATGAAGACTAGAATTATTTTAAATTAGTTTTATTAAACAAGAGATAACTGTGATATGTGTTTTAGAAAATGTATGATTTAATATAAGTTGTATAAAATCAGGAAGCTAGAGACACCTTTTACTGACCTTTATGTAGAGGTAATATTTCACCATTTAATTTTCATATGTAATAAATCAAGATGGAATTAATTTGCAAACTTGAAGTGACTTATTCCATTTAAATCAGAAGACTTAATTCCTGATTTAATAAGACATTTTCAGAGCTCACGGTATATGGTTTTATAAGAAATTACTGACAGCTAACATCTGGCCACATTGTAAAGATTAAAATAAACTTCACAAAAGATAACATCTGATCATATTGTAAAGGTTTATATAAATAACTACATACACTATTTACACTGATTAGTTAAAGGAAAACCACAGCACAGACAGACGTGGAAAGCACCTACAAATCAACACTTACTCATCCTCTACATCAGAAATTATGTTGCTTAGAAGGTTACACGGGACAAATTCTCAACATTTTTATCAATTTTAGGGGTGAGGTTGATTGGAACTGTTGTAAGAAAGGATTTTGAAGTTTTTCAGTCGGCATATGACCCGCTCAACATGGACACGTACATTGGCGATGTGCCTGGTGTTGGTGGTGTCTTCTTCGGAGAGTTGCATGCCTCTCTTGGTAAATTCTGGAATGACAAGTTTCATCTTCCTTTCATAGAGGAGATCAGTAATGGTGAAGCCTCTGTCTGCATGCTCATCGATGTATCTGAGGAAATAATATAAACATATTTTTACATTAGTACTTAAAATACATCATGAGAATTAATATATGATGGCACCCATTCTTGAACAGAACAGTGTGTGAGAGAGGTGCATTAAAAACAAGTGTTAATATGTAGGTCAATATCTGAATGAGAGAGCTAGCTGGCCTGCTAGCATCTGCAATCTCTGTAATTTACAGGAATAATATAAGCTATTGTAAGACTGTAATATACCATAATATCGTAAATATGTACCATTGTACTATCGTAAATATGAAATATATAGGTGGCAATGGTAATAGTGCAAGATTCGTTGTATTTTGTTAACTGCTCGTTACTGATCTCACTAATTTATAGAACGGACTTCACAAATATAAAGTTAGGCTAACAAGCATATGGCTAGCTAAGTTAGCTTACCTGAATCTGACAACCTGTTCAGCACCCGGCCTGACTTCTTTACCGCAACATCGTAGCCGAGCCATTTCTCGGGGTAAGGGTGTTTGTAAGTCGGCTTCCCGTCTGTGAAATGGTACGAACACACATAAGGGCGCTTGGGTGGGCACTTCAAGTTTAGCGCCTTCAGCATTTGCCTCAGGTGCTCCTCGTCTTAAGGTGGTGGGTGTAAATTGTAAAGTGCACCGCAACACTCCGACCACTTCACATTGTGTTTGTAACATCGTTGATGCAATTGTTCTCTCTTCTTAATCCAACTGTTATGGCAGCCCCTAAATGAGCATTTAATACTTAACATATTTGCTTTCTGTTATAATCTACTGTTACAGCTTTAGGATTACAGCTAGCGACTAGCTTAGGTCCCTTTCAGCAGGAAGTAAGATGACAAAACGAACGCAATGGCATCACCCTTGTTGTCGAGAAAATAAGGTGAAGATACACACGAGAGATACAACCTGTCACTACAAAGCCAGAGTAATGGAGCAAGCGCTTCAATCAATGATGAACCAAAGCCCTATGAGCAAGACCAACCCACCTAATTATCATACATGACAAAGAAATGTAAGAATAAATATGAAAATAAATTAAAAAAATGTTGAAATAAATAAATCTGGAAATAAATACATATTGGAATAAATAAATATAAAAATAAATAAATGCATAAATAAATATAAAATAAAATAAATGGAAAAATAAATAAAGTAATAAATAAAATGAGAAATAATTAAAAAATAAAAGCAGAAAATAAATTAATTAAAAAATGAATTTTCTTAAAAATGAATCATATTTGTTTTATCAAGTCGTTTATTCATTTCCTATTATCACATTTATTTACCTATTTATTCATTTATATATTCATTTTTTATTTCTGCAGGTTTGGTCCTCCATAAAACTGCAATTCATCGACTGGCCGCTAGGGACAGACTGCAAAAGATCAGAATCTCATTGAGTCCCATGTTAAAACGGCCAAGTTTACAGCAGAAAAAAAAACATGTTTACAGCCTGGATCAAATTGTGGTTTTGCTCTATACTACTAATTTTGCCCTTCATGACATCAGGGGGTGAATTTGTTTTATAACTCATCCATTTAAATTATATTAAGCCTTAAAGTTCGCCTAATTAAGGGCGTGGTCACTTGAGTGACAGCTAGATTTCCGCTGCTGTCTGTGAGCCTTCATGTTACCTCAGCAGCTAATTTCAGCCGTATTTGTGCTTTTTTTTCTGGATTATTTTATACAATTATAAAATATGGCTTGCTGCGTTAATAGTCGAGACTCGTGACAGATGTGCGTCCATGTAGAAGTGTACACATGCGGAAGATAAACAGAACACACGTTGTTGGATCGTCTTGGCATTGGCTAAAAGTTTTGTTCCTGAGATTTACTACAATGACAATAGCATGAGGATATAAAACTCCGACAGCACTGCTTGGATATTATAACTAAAACTGCTGCACTATTTTGAAAAATTATACTTCGGACACGTGCTCATTTCTTTGAGAGATATATACACGATTGTAAACAGATTCATCATTCGGACGGTACAACAGGCTTGTAGTAATATATAGGATAAAAACAAGAATACAGTATAAGTTATAACCGTAATTAAACTAAACTATACCTGTTCTATCTCCATACAGGATATATTCGCAGTTTCTGACATTATTGTGCGTCCTGACGCCGGAGAATCAGCTCGTGAAGCTCCGCCCTCTTACGCCGAGCGCAGCAGCTCATTTGCATTTAAAGGGCACACACTGAAACTTGTTTTTGATCAACCACAAAAAGTGGCAATTTTAACATGCTATAAAAATTATCTGTAGGGTATTTTGAGCTAAAACTTCACATACACACTCTGGGGACAACATACTTATTTTACATCTTATAAAATGGGGCATAATAGGTCCCCTTTAATATAACTCCGATTGTGTTCGGCTGAAAGAAGAAAGTCTTGAGGGCAAGTAAATCATATATTACATTATATTGTTTGCATTGCTCGATCTGTTAAATATAGCCGAGCATGTGTAGGCCTTCTGAGGTTTGTTGTTTCCACATACAACTTTTCAGCCTTCATTAAAACACAAAATCTTACAAACATTGACAAATAGCATCCATAATACCATAGGTAAACAGCCTGTAGTGAGAGCTTCTGAGAAATACAAATACAGCAATACATAAAGCAGTACAAATAATAGAGGACATATTCAATAGCTCTATGTATGTATTTTACAAATCAATAAAACAACTTCAGTGCCTTTTCAGTTTTTATTCTAGACTCCACCCATTCATTACTACTCTCACGCACAGGCGCAAATACGCCACAGCACGCACAAGGGATCGCACGCACTGAGTCACATCCTAACGCACGCAAACACACTCATTCAGTGACTTGTCCTTTCTGCAAGGCTCTATTTACTTTACACACTTCCCCACACACATAGCGTGCCTGGATGAACTCAATAAACGCAAGCTTCCCAGTCCCGCGGGCACACCGCCATTAAACAGTAGTGGCTCACCATTGGATTAACACGACATACAATCATCCATGATCCTATGCTATCATTATAAATGACATTTATGTAACATTACTATTCAATCATGACAGGATAAAAATCGAAAGAGACTCATTACGCGCAGAAAGAGTTAAATCCCGACAGCCCGGGCGTTGCGTGTCTTCCAGGGTTTAGCATAGAGAGACACATAAGGTCGGGGTTTCGAGGATTTTCTCTAAAAAAATCCCCTCAAAGCCCACTTGTTTTATTTTTATCACACACATCCTCGCTATTCTGCTGTAAATGCGGATCAGCCATCATGGAGGCACAGTCGAGCTAATCTGCATTTATAAACAAGATTCACGATTAAACGCCACTCGACCTAGATCTAATTAACCCATACTGTCAAAGAAGCGAAACATGGGCACGACGACGTCTAAGGAGGATCCTTAAATACATGCAGCTCTGTTAGTGCGTGGGTTGGGTAAATGAATCACTCTCTTGCGCCCTGAGAATACTCCGAATTCTAGTCTCTACGCTGTTTGCGTAGAAACCTGCGTTGTCGTTATAGTGACTGCGCAACGCTCAAGTTTCACTTTTGAGGCGTGCTTTTCACGCGCATTGATTTATACGACTCGAGTTTAAAAGTTTTTGTAGCAAACGGACAAAATAATGGGTATGTAAATACTTTTTACATGTAGTTATACCTTATAAATTTTGAGTTTCTTCACTAAACCGTTGGAAGCAAGCAGAAATGTCACCAAAATATGAAAGTTTTAGAGTTCGAGCTAGCGTGTTTTGTTATGCATCGTTGCTAATCTGTTTATGTGGAAAGGATTTACAATGAAAACAAAATGACAACAAACGCTGCCGTATTAAAAGCCAAATGTTTCGAAAGGATGAAATGAGACTAAATATTCATCTCTGGTTGATATGAATAGATAGATAGATGAATATATAATATTCTATAATATTCATATTCATTGCTTATCTTATGTGTGATAGTGTTAATTTAGTATCGATGAGATGCTATTATAGTTTTTTATTAATATTTTATTTTTATATTTTCCGTTTTAATTTTAATATTAAAGTTTTCATGTTTAGATGCCATTTCAAGATGTCTATGTAGTTTTATTATTATTTTATTTTTTCCACTTTTTAAAAAAAATTATTTTAGTATTTCTTTTTAAACTAAATGAAAATTGTTGCCCAGACAACTAGCTGGAATAAAATAAGTTTTATCTATTTTATTTATTTATTTATTTTTAATATGAGTATAAAAGAGTATGAGTAGTTTTAGTTAACTATAGTAACTCTGATATGTGATGGTTTGTATTATAGTATCTCTATCTGTAAATTCAGTAAAATTAGCATTATTTTCTTCTGCCTATAGAGAAGATCCCTAGGGAGACGGCTGATAAAGAGGAAATGGAGATACACACCCCCTCATACCCCCTACCCCTGGAGATACAGCAGGTAAACAACATTCATTTCATAATAACATTAATTTCTCTGCTGTGCAGGTGTAATTGCACAGGTTCTCAGTTTTGTTGCTATTATACTCCATCATAATCACCGACACTTCTCATCTCTGCGTGATAGAGAGGGAAGTTTGATATTTTGTGATCCATTGTGCTCCGGGGCAGCTGGCGATGAGAAGATCAGCATTCATTCTGTTTGATTTATCAGGTGCCTTTGTGTCCTAAAGAGGTCATGTTGCGCTGGCTCGTTCAAAATGGTATACTTTGTTGTAGAAAAACATTCAGACTTTCTATATTTCCCTTTTTCTGCCTGTCTATTTCTCTCACAACTCCAAAACAGATCTACTTGTTAAACCAGTTTACTATTTTTATTCCAGTATTTAACAAATAAAAGTTTGCCAGGATGAAAGTCTTGGTCGATCAACAGGTTTTGAAATGCCAAATAGTTTTTATTTTTTCGTTTAAAGGGGTCATGACATCAGAAATCAAATTTGCCTTAATCTTTTGACATCTAAGAGGTCTTTGTACTATTAAAACATCCTGCAAGTTTCATAGCTCAAAACATCCTCCTCATTATAAACAAAGCATTATTTAATCAAGCTCCAAAAATGGCTTGTTTGGATTTTGTGGGATTTGTGATGTCACACGGGCAAATACATTTGCATATGACTGATATAATGAATAATTATATCATCGCTCCATAGGCCACGCCCACTGGCGTTCAGTCGCTTAACGGCTGACATTTGCCTACACTGGATGTGAGCGTCGCGTCCAAAGCAAATAGAAGCCATTATAATCACTGATGCTGTCTACACTAGATACAGTATACAGATAGAGCTGCATGATTAATCGTTAAAAAAATCTCAATCTCGATTCAAACACCCACACGATTTTATTCTTAAATGACAGCGATTTACCTGTGTCTATTAAACCTTTGACAAGTACAATCGCAGCGAACATTCAAATCTGTGTTTGTGCTGGCTCTGAGCCAGAGAGAGCAGTTGTCATGAATAGTAATGAAACAGTTTCACAAACCGTCTTTTTAAACCACACACAGTATCATTATTTCTGTCTAACAATAATTCATATCATCACAGAAGTACTGGGGTAAAAGTTTATAGTTCAGTTATAAACACTGACGTCTACGGTAGTGATGAAAATAGACTAATACCAACTGAAACTCGGTCATTGAGATACCTAACCTACGCTCACCATGTTTATCTCAGAAGATAAAAGTGACATTTTTTAAAGTCACATGTACACATTTTGTCCTAAGATGCCCTCAGTTTATGCAATGTCTTTACACAGGGAGGATCCCAATTAAATGAACACCTCATGCTATTGTTTTCTGCAGCCCAGATTCATTGCGTGCCACTCACAGGTTGAACACAAGGTCAAAAATGGCTTCAAGCTATTATCCTTGGGCTATAAACAAATAATTTAATTACTTTTATAAATATGACGTTTCAGATATCAAACAAAAATTATAAAGCACATCTGACTTTTAACAAACAGATATACACCAACACTAACTTCTCTCTTAGGAATTTCTGATTGAATTCCCTTCCTGTTTTTTCCTTACTGGCTTTAACCCACATCCGCCTGTTTTATAATGTTCAGCCTTTCCACTATTCATTTTTGATGTTAGCGTGGCAAGTGGCTCCACTGTGACAAGAGAAATGATGGAGATCCCACTGAGTCTCACTATGGTGCCTCTCTCTAGCTCTGCTTCTCACTAAATAATGAATGGGACAAAAACCAGCCACATTTTTCTACCTTGGGAGACATGGGGGGATAATGGCGGTACATGTTGCGTGTTCAAAGGCATGATAGTATCCTCAGCTCCCACGCTGCTCAGCTTCCATACACAAACAACACGTTCTTTCGCCTTTCACCTGTCTCTGCTGTGCATCTTGGGCTGGGTCAAAAAACGTACTTATCTAGTGCAAAATGCAAGTATATTTTGGTATACTAACTTGTGAGTTAATAGCTGGTAACTTTATCAGGAACTGCAGTATAAAGCATGTGGTTGAAATGGCAAGAATGATGTTCTACTTTTACCTTAGTGGAAAATTTGGCATCAGAGTTTTATTGAGGATGTCTTAAGATTTTTTTTTCTTCCATCCCGAACTCCATATGGCGACACATACGTGAACTATTACTCCCTTAAAGCCACCAATACGTGAGTTTAAATGTTTTTATTAGAGGAAGTCTTTCACATAGAGACTGGCTCAGACTTTCACAAGTCTCTGAATCAAGTCTTAAACCCTTTATGGTAATAGTTTTCCCAGTTTTTATTCTGGAAAAAAAGGGATTTCCTTATTCATTAAGTCATACATCATTAAAAATGTTGTTGTTTTTTTGCTGTTGAAAGAAACCAGTACTTTTATTCAGCAATGATGCATTAAATTGTAAAGACAGTAAAGACATTTATAATTTTACTTTACTTTTGAACTTTCTATTCCTCAAAAAATATTTCAGCTTTGACATCACAAAAATAAACTGCATTTCAAAATACTTGAAATACATTATTTTAAACTGGTATAATATTTCACACTATTAAAAAAAATGGTGAGCATAAGGGACTTCTTTTAAAGTCCCCCTGTAGTCAATAATTTTATCCCATAAAACTCATCTTTGATCACCAAAATGAAATAAAAATTCTTCAAAAATAGCTTGAATGTAACACTACACCCTTGCTTCATTTAGTATATGAATATGCTAATTAGCCCCGCCTCCACTCACTCACACGAGCTCAGAGATCCACTCGGTCAACTTACTGAGGTAAACGCTGCACAATTGTATCGCTATTTACAACATCGGACACATAACTTTTGAATGTTGTATATCTAAAATATCAATGTTTTAAATGTTTTAGAGAACATTTACCTAAAATATATGATACTGCGAGTGATATGATGGCCTCTGCATTGCTGTGTAGATGAATATATATTCATCTGTACAACAATGCAATATTTTTTTTATGAAGGAACTGAATTTATATAAATATGAATATATATTTTGAATGAAAGTACAATTAAATGTAATAAATGTTAATGGCTGGCAAATTTTCTCAACTCTCCCTCCGTTTGCAGGTGTAAATTTGTATCCTCTTCTCATTGGCTTCTGAATAGAATGTATAGATTATGGATGAGTTGTGAGCTGAAAATTCCTCCTTTATAAAAGCTTCAAAGCTTCAGTGAAAAAAGCCGTAGCAAAAAAAAAAAAAAAAAAAAGAAGTGTTCTTATTTCTCTCCCATAAGAACAATGGAAGACAACACTCCACCCCCATCACTTCCAGCTTGTTTGTCTCTGTGTGCGTTGGGCTGTAGATCAACATGCGGGCAAAGGTGATTCTTCCCAGCCCTTCTTCTCCTCCCTCCACGCGATGAAGTGTGCGTGAAGGCGGAAGAGTAAGGAGGGAATTGGGAGAACTCATCCAGGCGTCAAATTCACCCATGAGTGCTGAAGGCCATCGTCTGCCCCCTCCTTGCCCCAAGTCCTATAGTCTACACCCCCTTCCCCAATTCCCCTGTCAACGGCCATCCTGCTGTCATGTAATGTGCTGGCACTGTGGGTCCAGATGAGAATCTCAGCATTGGCTCATGGTACAGTGAGCACCACGGGGGGTCTTTATCTCCATGAAAATCCACAAAGCTGCAGTCACGAACCGTCCCCTCATTCACGTGCTCCACTCACAAACACCCACACACTTGCTTTGAAACATACTGTAACTTAGGGATATTAAGGAAAAATTCCTTACTCTTTTACGTGATCAGCAGTGTCCGAGGCTATTTCATGGCTAGTAGGAGATGAGAGAAGATCAAATACAAAGGAAATGAGAGGCAGAAATTGACACCGGAACCAGTTCTGGAGTCTTAAAGGGATAATTCTGCCCCCCCAAAAATTTCATTCTTTTATATTTACTCACTGTCATGGCGTTTCAAACATGGCCATAACCACTGTAGACACTGAGGGGGACAAGCCCCCCCCAATTATCAGATGTGGCCAAATTGTCCCCTGCCAAATATTTGATGTTCTTGCAGCTGCTCTTCTGCACTCCATTACACACCGATCTGTTTGTTTTTAGGATAAAAAAAGGTAGGATAGGCAATTTCAGAGAGACTTTTTTAAAAAAAAAAAAATCCTGCTATCAGGATATGAAGAGAGTTTCAACCAGTATAACAAAATGTGTTTGCCTACCTTAGGTTTAAAAGTTACATTTTTAGGCTCTTCTTCCTCAGTGGTCTAGTAGCTTGATAATTGCAAAATATCAACTACAAAATATAAACTTCAATATTTTTAAAAAATATTTTACAATATAAATGTTTATCAGTTGATGGTAATATCCAGTGACTATCCATTTTATAATTATCCATTAAATTTTGCAGTTTTGAACTGAAAATATAGACTTTTTTTTTTATGAGATTGATATAATAAATTATTGTTATGTACATATTGTCATATGTATGTAACAAGCATCGTCAACAGAGCAGTTTGCGATATATTAGGCGTTCGATTAACAATACAGTATGTTAATCGAACACACACACGCACAAAAAAAGTAGGTTTTCTCTTACCCAAATGTTTATTTTTTTAGTTGGACACAAAAGTAGAATTGTGATATTATGAACCTCTTACATACAATTTCAAACTCAAAAAACATCATAAAAGATGTTAATATGACAATATGCATATACTCTTGAAGCTTTATGTGATGAACAGCCAGAATTTGTTTATTTACTTATAATTTTACCATTGCAGTGAGCAAAAACTAAAGAATTTTTGGTGAAATTTTAATGCTGCATAACATACTGTAGTCATATTGTTGATTAAATTACACAGACAATTTCAAGTGTAGTTCTGTCATGTTTCAAGCATCTAAAACCTTTGCTTGTGTCCCAACTTAACTGTACTATCACAAAAAAGGATTTTAATGAATACGTATTAAAGGAAATTCATAAAAGGTTTCTTTGTGTAGTGGTTGGAGGGGGATTGTTAATTTGCCGAGGTATTGGGGGTATGTTGCGTGCCTGTAACACTGACCCACTTCTGACACCGGATTTGATGGGGGCAGATGAGAAGAGGGGTGGGGTGGGTAGAAAAAAGATTAGGGGTCT
The DNA here is from genome assembly GCA_037101425.1 of Elopichthys bambusa. Classification (NCBI taxonomy): domain Eukaryota; kingdom Metazoa; phylum Chordata; class Actinopteri; order Cypriniformes; family Xenocyprididae; genus Elopichthys; species Elopichthys bambusa. The sequence goes on along the minus strand of CM074441.1, from coordinate 32,069,460 downwards.
GTTTTTAAAGACCATGGCATGTAAACTGCTCTTGCCTACCCGGTGTGCATGAGACGATAACCTCTGATGCTTGATGAAGGCAAAAAGATTCCATTTAAATTAATTATGGCTCTTTCCTTGATAAGACCTCTGCTGTTATTTTCAGCCCCCCTGCAATGTGTCATATGTTTAATTCATTTTTCCTAGGGAACTGTGGCAAGTGCCATCATATCGATTAAAAATACATAAAATAGGCTTATTTTGGCTTTGATATGACCTTAAAGGGATAGTTCACCAAAAAATGTTGTCATCATCTACTCACCCTTAAGTTGTTCCATACCTGTAGTTTTTTCTCCTGTATTTTTATTCACCTTTATTTTTGAGTGAACTATCCCTTTAAGTGGGAAGTGTGTAATTTCTGTTAAACTAGCAGCATTAAAAGGAATTGCAGTCATTATTTTTACAATTCTCTTTAGTGCCGCTAATAGCATAGAAATTACACACTTCACCTTTCATTTGATTTGCCAGACTATTTTAAAATGTCTCACCGGTATAACCTCTCAGTCAAATACGTATGGAAGCTTGTTTCTGCCACTTAATAAAAAAATAAAAAAAGGTAGTTGTGACTTTTTAATCTCACAATTCTGACTTTTTCTCTCAGAATTGCGAGATTTAAACTTGCAATTGCGAGTTATAAAGTCAGAATTGCGTGATATAAACGTGCATTTGCTTCTTGTAAAATCAGAATTGTGGGATATAAACTCGCAATTCTGAGAAAAAACATCTTTTTCCCCCTCACAATTGGACATTATAATGCAATTTAGAGTTTATATCTCACAATTCTGACTTTATATCACGCAATTCTGACTTTATAGCTTGCTATTGTGTGTTTATATCATGCAACTGCGAGAAAAAAAGTGAGAATTGTGGGATAAAAAGTCACAATTTCCTTTTTTATTTTTGATTTAATGGCGGAAACAAGCTTCCATTAATACGTTTACTGAATCTGAAAGAGTGATTTCTTTTTCCTTTATATATTAAAGGCTATATAAAATGAACTTTTATATTTTTCCCCAGAGAAGAGATGTAGAAGCAGGGCCTTTCCTGTCTTGAAGTATCCATCCAGCTCAGTACAAGGGATGTGTGTAAGCATGTGTGCGAGGAGGCCAGTGTGTTTGAGCGCTAAGCGGATGTGTCAGTGCCAGGGGCAGAGGCCTCCCCGAGGGCCATCACTGTCACGGGAACACGTTTCTACTAGTGGCAGAATTGTGAGTTTATATTTCACAATTCTGACTTTATAACATGCAATGGCAACAGTTATAAAGTCAGAATTGTGAGATATAAACTCGCAATTCTGAGAAAAAACATCTTTTTCCCCCTCACAATTGGACATTATAACACGCAATTTAGAGTTTATATCTCACAATTCTGACTTTATATCTTGCTATTGTGAGTTTATGTCATGCAGTTCCGAGAAAAAAAAGTCAGAATTGTGAGATAAAAAGTCGCAATTTCCTTTTTTATTTTTTATTTAATGGCGGAAACAAGCTTCCATAAATACGTTTACTGAATCTGAAAGAGTCGTTTCTTTTTTCTTTATTCATTAAAGGCTATATAAAATGAACTTTTATATTTTTCCCCTGAGAAGAGATGTAGAAGCAGGGCCTTTCCTGCCTTGAAGTATCCATCCAGCTCAGTACAAGGGATGTGTGTAAGCATGTGTGCGAGGAGGCCAGTGTGTTTCAGCGCTAAGCGGATGTGTCAGTGCCAGGGGCAGAGGCCTCCCCGAGGGCCATCACTGTCACGGGAACACGTTCCTACTGGTGGCAGACATCGTCCCCTCAGGCCAGCATGTGCGTGTGTGTGTAAGCCTATGCATGCGTGCCTGTCTCTGAATGCGTGAGGGAGAGAGAGCGGGGGGATCAGGGCTTTCAGATTCCGTGCAAATGTCCACATTTCTCCGGGAGGCAGACAGTTGCGTGTGCATGTGTTTAGACAGTTAGGTAAGCAGGATCACAGACAGGCTTTAACTGAGACGGGGTCAGACTCGTAGAACCCAGTGTTGCATTTGTGTGTATGAAAAATCCAGCCATGATACAAGACACTGTATGATTGATTAAAGAAAAAATAGGAGAATGTAATGACTTGTTCATGATTATACATGCTGGTCAGTCCTGAAAATAAACGACACTGAGTGAAGGGGTGAAAAAGACTGGTGAGAGATGGGATAATACAAATGCAAATAAATATTTCGGCTTTCACACTCAGCAAGAACCTCCCTATCACTTCTCTTTTCACAAGTGCTATTATCAGAACGAGTCGCAGACTGTATAGCTTTACAGTAAAATGACTGGAACGCACAGCTGCAGGCGTCATAAACACATAGTCTCTTACAGTAAGCGTAACAGAAACTGATGCTGATACAAAAAATGAAACTGCAGTGCCTGACCTTTTCTGTTAATTTCTGCTTATAATCACAAATGTAAATGAAAGGAAAACACATCAGCTACATTGTGCTGTTCAGATCAAGGTTTAGTGGGCTTTTGGTGTGGCATTTGTACTCTGACAGGTCTCTTTCATTCCGGGGAGGAGTGGCAAGGCTTGGTTGTTTATCATTCTCAGAAGGTCTTTATAAAGCTGCCACTGGATTCAGTGAAGAGTGACGGTGTACAGAACTGACTGTGCAAATAAGATCTATAAAATATAATGACTAATTTGCTCTCTCTGGACTCCTGGCATTTGTGGGTTGTGTGTGTGTGTGTGTGTGTGTTGTGTGTGCACTGACATTGCTAGGTTTGTAATGAATGGGTCGATAGATGGGTAGATTTAATGATGGTAGGTGAGTAGGTAGATGGGTAGTAATATTGGCGGGCAAATGGATGGATAGATGGTGAGATAGATGGGTAAATGGATGAATGATAGGTAGGATGATGATTAATGTGTAGATGGGTTGATATATGGTTACATACATTGTGGGCAGACAGACAGATGAATAGATAGATAGATGGCGAGATGGGTGAGTAGATGGGTAGATAGTAGGGGTGCGATGAGACAGCTCACGAGACGAGACACGAAATTGAGTTCACGAGAATAAGAGATTTTTGCACAGTATTTTTAAGAAATCCTCAATGACGAAATACATGACTAGATAAATAGTCTGCAGGTGCATTTGAAATGTTTTAACTAATCATCTTGAATTGCGCAATTGCACGTACTCTGTGAATAGGGAGCAGCGGGGCTGAGTGCGAGTTCAACAAGATAAGACATTTGTCAGACGCTTAGGCTCTGCTGTGTAATGAATCCTCCACCATGGTCTTGTCAGTCATCTCGTCACTTACTGTCGTCACGTGATCAGTGAACTCTGATACCTGCTGCACTACATACGACTCAGCAGCTTGTATTGGATAAGCTGGATGGAATTGAAGCGACCATTATCCAACTGAATTAAATTATTTTTGTTTCTATAAAAAACAAAATGACAGTGGAGGCGTAATGTAAACGTAGCAGTGCCATATTCTATCCTAATTTCACCCTCACACTCCATCATGGCAATATCGCGAGACATCTTTTAACCTCATCGAGAAATCTCGTCACATTTTAACCTTGCGAGATCTCGTGGCACAAGATCTCATCAAACCCCTGGTGGACAGATTTGTGATAGATCATCTGTTTATATTTGTGTTTGTGTTCAGATGGATCATTCAGAGAAGGCCTGTCGTTACTGTGGCGTGAGTTATTTGATCCTGCATGAGTTCCAGCGTCTGCAGGAGCGTTTGTGGGAAGCCGAGAGAGAGCTGGAGAAGACGAAAGGAAGTGCGGAGAGAGAGAGAACCCTGAGAGAGGAGCTCCAGGAAGCCTACACTCATCTGGAGGAGCTGAAAGCATCTGTGCTTCAACAGGAGGAAACGTGAGTCTCAGTCACAGTTCCATGCCTGCAAACATCTGATTATTGTCACATGAACATAAAACAGAATGTTTCATTTGATCTAGCAGATGTATTTTTAGGTCAGGGTGAATGTTTAAATTAGGCTTTAGTTTTGGGTATCAGCATTTGTCTTAAGTTCGGCTTTATTTATTCATTATTAGGCCTGTTGCACTGCATCTGTGGCTCATGAGATTCATTTTGGCACCACAAAGTCTAATTTTTTGTTAGACTTTTTGTTTTGAGAGGTCAGTAAATCCCTGCTGAAAAATCCAGCATTTCATGCTGGTTTATGCTGGTTAGAGCTGGTTATAGTACTGGTCTAGCTGGTGGATCAGGATAGTCATGCTGTTCTCAAGCAAAACATAGCTGGTGTACCCAGCACTTGTACTTCCTATGCTGGGGACCAGCAATCTGTATCCCATGATGGACCCAGCATGCAAAACATACTTTATGCTGGTGACCAGCAATGCTGGATTTTTTAGTAGGCATGAATTTTAAACCCAGGCTTGTTGAGGAGAGCTGTGCTTTGAGCCTACGATTTTCACCCATGACACTCCGGAATTCATAGTGGGTTTTAGATGAGTACTTATCACTCACATTTTCTTCAGAAAGTGTAAAAATCTTCTATCTATAGTCCCATTGCAGTAAACCATCAAAGAGACTTTATGGCAAAGAGAAAGACTAAATCTTACACCAAATCCCATCATCCCCTTAAAAGTGTAGTTAGATTCTATAACCTGTCAGTGCTGCAGTGGAACTATGATTTTTATGCCACCAATTTTCCTTTTGCTTCTCATGGTGCTCTTTCTCACACATGCTGCAAAGTTGTTAAGCACCCACAGGCCAAAATATATGAATTCACTAATCTACAAAATTTTACCCCCACTGCATAACATACATTCAGTCTTTCACTTCATACAGCATCCACCCACCTCTTACCCAGAGCGTTTATGGTGCTGCAGTTTGGATTTACACGTCATCCTACCCAGTCAAACTAGTTAGTGAGTCAGATCATGACTGAAAACAAATTTTAATATATAGTCATCTGGTTTACAAGCATATACAGTACCTAGTTAGGTCATGAAACTCTAGATGGCGCATGCTTGGTTCTTAACTCAATGTGGTAGCGATCACATAGCACAGCTGATTGGTTGCTGTTGCATTTGCGGCCACTGAGCTGCGGCTCAACATTCAAACACTTACTGAAAAAAAATATTTTATTTGTTTATCAGCATGTCATGAGACAATTAACTAACATCAGAGAACCATGACCATGCAAACGTGTTGTTGAATTACTGAATTATTACTTTAAAGGGGTCATGAATTGCGAAATCATATTTTCCTTGAGCTTTTGACATATAACAGGTAATCATACTCAAGAATATTCTTTAAGTTACAGAAGTGAAAACTTTCTTGTTAGTCCAAAAACGGCCTTTATTGAAACCAAGCCCAGATTACGAATGGTTGTGGAATGTGCCTATTTATTACGTCATAGAGAGGTGAAAGACCACCTCTGCAGAAGAAGATCAACGCCTACTTCTACATCGTTACCACTGTAGCTCCGCCCACTGATTTGCGCATGACAAGTAGTACATATATAACAGATGTGATGCTAACACTAGATCAAGCAACTGAGTAATAAACATGCCTTTGAAGAGTGCAAAATGTTGTGCAGTGCCAGGTTGTGGAAAACACAGTAGCTGCATTGGATTAGCAGAGAGCCTGAAATAAAAAATAAAAAATAAACGATTGGATTCGACAGGAACTGTGCAACACACTTATGTGAGTAAAAAAGTTTTTACTGTTTCACTTTTCCTTTGTTACAGATTGTGTGATATGTACTGAGTATATGTACATTTCTAACCAAAATCACCAGTTCTGACATGTAGTGATTCATGTGCGGTCAGATGTTCTTTGTCTCAAAATCGTTTATTGTCAGCAGGGCTTGGCATTAACTTTTTTTGCTCACCAGCCACTGTGGCTAGCGGTTTTCCAAAGTTACTAGCATTTTCACTGGCCACAATTTTGCCAGTCAATTTTGCAAATCAAGACTACATTGTATATCAGCTGGTATGTACAGGTGGGCAAGGGGTGGGCAATATAAGTGTCACAGACCCGCCAGGCTCATCCATCAGCCAATCACAGCGCACTCCCTCACCCGAGTTCTAACCACGCTCACCTGATCCCCATCACCACGCAATCACCACCAGACACTTAAGCACAGCATTCACCTCATTTCACTGTCCGGTCTCGTTTGACACTAGGACTGCTACTCCCATGCTCCTGCATCGAGAGATTACTTACCTACTCAACCTCAGCGATCTTCCTGGTCTTCATGCAAAGTATCTGCGTGTGTGTGTATCCCTACCGTTCCTGTCTGGTCCTTCCACCTCCGTTCCTCCGTTCTTGAATTGTCATTTTATGATATGACGAGCTTGGCTACCTTTCATTTGGATGTAGGCTGAAATTATATTCAACCCGCCAAAGTGGCTATTGGGAGTGGCTGTCTTAACCGCCACAGCTGAAATCTACCCGCATTTGGTGGGTTGGCGGGTGTTAATGTCAAGCCCTGATTGTCAGTATGTCAAACCAGTGCATAAGCGGTCAACTTCACATAGTTTCTCTTAGTAGGATGAAAATAATCTGTTATTCAAACTGTGAATATTATATAGAAAGCGATCAAAGAACGCTCCCTTAACAGTCAGTGGAGCTGTCAATCAAACAGCGCGAGTTTATCAGTACTCCCGTTATATTCAACAAATCTTTTAGTTAAATCGTGTTTGCACTGTTAGTTATGATGAAAGCATTTGTTAGTATGCAGAAATTGAGTTACAGTGATGAGAACGCTGCTTTCATGTCTGTGATCGGCTACAATGTTCATCACTGCAACCTTTCATGCCACAATCTAAATATAATGCCATAGATCTAAACGTAATGCTATAATCAACTTTTCATGATTAGTTAACCTTAAGAGCTGTACTAGTAAAAATTTTCTAAAAGTTTTTGAGAGAGTAATACTTATTATTTCATATTCATATTGCAAAGATGTTAGCCAATCACAGCAGTGGGCGTTTACATTGAAGTCTCACAGCAGACACGCCCCTTCAAACAGAGCGTTCAAATCAGAGGGCTAAAATCAGTGAAGGAAAAATGCCTTTTATTTCTAAATTATGACATTTTTTTATTTAAAAATCATACTAATATTATAAGTGCACCCCAGGAATCATTATAAAATAATAAAATAATGCAGTTCATGACCTCTTTAAAATCTCAGGGGGTGCTTCAAGTACATATTTCGGCTCACAAAAACATTTGGGAACCCCTGTCCTACAGGACCTTAGTGGGCCCCTCTCATCACCAGATTGGGGACTATGGGCCTCTGATGATGGTGTGTGTGTGTATAAATGCACTTGTTAGTGTGATCACTATGTGTATATCTATTTGCGTATGTGTGAATAGTTCCACGTGCTCTGAACTCTTTAGCTCTAGTTTCCCTCGTGAGTCACTGTGGGAGAGACGGGCATGCATACGTCCTCTCTCCCAGCTGACGCGAATGCCAGGCATAATTATACCACCACAGCAATCAAAAATGAACCGCTCAACACCTACGCCTCCGCAGCTTAGCACAGACAGAAATTCAGAGAATGAGGAGAGGTGCGAAGTGAGTGTGTGATTGTGAGTCCTATTTCAGCGCTCCTTCCCACTGTTGCTGATAATAATAGCAGGTTGTGTTGTCCGTGTAAGCTCACAAGAAAAACCGAACAGCGCAGCAGTCGTGCTTCTAGATCGGCCCCCACCGATTCATTCACATCCAGCACATTCCAGACCCGACACGACAGAGCAGCGGGCGTAAGCGTGTGTGTTTGGGTTGTGTGTTTGTTAGTGGCATGCGGTGGACTTCTGAAATGAGGACTCAAGGTCACTTCTCTGCTTTTGGGCTTTTGAGCTGCATTTCAAAATCAGTTCAAGCTCTTTATTGTCATTGCAAGATATTTTTTCGTACTCATTAAATGTAAATACATAATTATAGATTTATAGTTGTGTATATATATATATATATATATATATATATATATAAAAGTGTGTAATGTTGCTGTTAGAACATAAACAACATCTGCAAAGTTATGACGATCACAGTTCTAAGAAAAGTTTACATAAACTAAAATTTACATAAACCCTGCCCCTGAGAACACGCAACAAAGGGGGTGAGGCCATGTTGGCCATGTTAGAAAAGAGGAAAAAGTGTTGTTATAATAGAGTGCTGTCGCCATTTTACGCCGGACTGCTTAACAAATGAGGGTCAATTCAATGCTGGATTTGCACAAAAGATTAACATGACGGCACATGCTAGTCGATGAGTTGAATCAACTCCACAGCAACTACATAAATTTACAGTGTCGACTCCGGTTTGAACAATGTAAGGCTGAACACCGTTACTGACAATCCTCATTTTGGCTGCGTGAGATTCTCCAGCTTTGTTGTTGTTGAGCAACTGAAGCGTGAGCTTTTAAAGCTCCGCCCTCTTCTGGAAAGGGGGCCGGGAGAAGCAGTTAATTTGCATTTAAAGGGACACACACAAAAACGGCGTTAATTTTTGCTCAGACCCAAATAGGGGCAAATTTGACAAGCTATAATAAATGATCTGTGGGGTATTTTGAGCTGAAACTTCACAGATACATTCTGAGAACACCAGAGACTTGTAAAAGGGGCATTATAGTTCTACTTTAACAGACTCTCACAAAGGTGACATTTCGAGCACACAGGCTCTTCATCAGACTGACCTTTGTGAGAGTCTGTTAATAAATTTTTGTATTGTTGGAGCTGTGGTGTGCCGACTTCACAAAATTTCCTGATTCCAGAGGTTTCAGTAACTGAATGTTCTTCAGGGTTTACAGACTTGAGGCCCGTTCACACCAACAATGATAACTATAAAGATAACTATAACAATAACTATATTAGTGTCTGCGGATGATATCGTTCTGTTTATTCTAAAGCGTGTGCTTGTCTGCTGCTTTAAATGCTGAAGCTTGTTATAGCAGGATGTCAATGTTTTTATTGTTCATCAGCTGGATAAAATCATTCTGAAAGTTATTTCAATGATATTGTTTCTCTGTGCCATTATCATTATAGTTGTGGTGTAAACTCTGATATTCTTTAATATTAAGAACTATTTTTAGAACTATATCTTAATTGTAAGCTATACAGTTATCATCCTTGGTGTTAACGTGTCTTTAATGACAAAAGAATTTTGTCCAGTCTTTTGTGGTTACAGGACAAGCCTGTTTTTACACACAAATAGCAATTAATCTGCAATTTCTACCCAATAAAATATTGTAGAACTTGATATAACTAGAAAAATGTAAATTCATTATAGAAATGTCCATGCTTTTTTTTTTTAAAGATTGCATTCGTTTCCATGATTTTTCCAGGTACAGAAAATCATACTTTAAAATAAATCCCTCACATGTCCAGATTTTCCAAGACTGTGGAACCCTGGTGTCAATATGTTATTTATTACTTAACATAAAATATTTTTCATATATTTGTTTACATTTTATTAATAATTTCAAGTATTTTTCCAATAATGACTACAATACTGTAATACAGAACCAAGCTTATTTAATATAGATTTTATTTATTACTACAAACTTGTTTAGCTGTTATTGTTACACACCACAGGTGTCATGACTCATGAAGGTCACAGGACCTTAAAAGCCAAAAGTATACGTTACTTTTTAGACATACACGTGGGTCAGTGCACAGTGTGCGTGACACGAATTTCGTCATCAGAAGAGTAATTCTGATGTGATTAAAAGTGGCGATATCTAAGTAGGTGAATTGTTTAGGCTGTAATTCGATGCAGGATGTCAGTCACAACCATGGCATTGCCTTCTTTAATGTGACTTGTCATATGTATTTCACCTTCATTAGGTTCAGGAATGAGAACACAATGAGTTCAAGGGAGGCAAAAGAGATGCTGCCCTCCTCTGAAACCTCTGGAAGAATGAATGCTTTGCATACTATTTGCTCTCATATTTCATAATATTTCTTTTTTTTTTTCTTCTTCTTTTGCACTCATTATTATCTTTTTTAAAGGAGCATTTAATATGTATTTTGGAAGATTGCCTCCTACATTTTCCTACACCCAAAGCTTAATCATACCTGCTCAAAACTTGTATCACTGTGAAAAAAAAAGGGGGGTTAGAGTTCAATATGCTGATGACAGACTTTTTTTTCTTTTTTGAAAACGGCTCTAGTTGAGTCTTTCGGTTTGACTCAGACAGTTTTAGCGACCTGCTAGTGAACCCTCTGAGGTGACACAAAACAGAACTCAAAGCTATGAAAGGAAGAGGCAGACGTGAGATGGCAGTAAATAGGTCATGGGAGAGATAGCATGTGGTAGATTGTAGATATTTTAGTGGGCAACAACATCCGTTTGAGAGGTGTGAGATTGGCACAGACATGTTGCTTTGAAGAAAAGCATCAGCTAGGCTACAGTGCGTGTGGAATCATTAGGCACGTTGATTCTTACCAATTCCAAACCACATTAATTTTAGTAACTACTATTAATTTTGTGTTTAATCATTTATAAGTGATATATAGTTGTTCATGGAGGCTGGAAATGAAAAAATCCTTATATTCAGGTGTGCATTATTATTAGGTATGTTTTCTTTTACAGATAAAATGACCCAACAAAGAGATTTAACTCAGACTAAATTATTACTACCTAGAGTCTCCAGAAGTGCAAGGTGTCAGGATCTCAGAGACTTAGGTTAGGTAAAGAATCCTAAAAAATGTCCCACACTTAATAAGAATCACAAGCTGAAGTGTTGTAAAATACATGAATACTGTTTTTTTATAGACGTTATAGACAGACAGATTGAGAGTGACTCTTGAAGGACCAGCACCACATCCTCTCATACCACTTTTTGAAGAAGTTATCTTTCAGAATCTGGCTGTAAATTTTGGAAGATCATTTTTAGGCCCCGTTTACATTAGTGCGTTTTCGTTTTAAACGCACAAGTTTTGCTACGTTTATGCCTGTCGTTTACACTACGCCGGTGTTTTCGAACCTCGAAAACAGAGACTTTTGAAAACGCTTGTCACTTTTAGCAGCCATTGTGCAGTGAAACTCTGCATTTTTTTAATACTGCAGCTGCCTACATGCGCAAATGGCAACTGTTTACACTTGTACGCGCATGCTCAGTGTGCATGAATGGTCATGTGACGTGCGCCAGTATAGACGAGGATTGTTTTCATTTTAAAACGCTGTTTTAAAACGAAAACGTACTAGCGTAAACGAGGCCTTAGTCCATCTCTGTTAAACTGACTTCAGGGTAGGAGATGGACTACAAATGATCTTCCAAAATTTACAAGAGTCACTCTCAATTGCATTAGTATTGCATCTTTCTCATGGGCATTTAATCATTTTTGACTTTTCAGTCTGAGTTAAATCTCTTTTTTTGGTTCATTTTATCTGTAAAAGAAATACCTAATAATTATACACACCTGTCTTCATGATTTTCAGCCTCCATGAACAATTATATATCACTTATAAATGATTAAATACGAAATTAATAGTAGTTATTAAGATTAATGTGGTATGGAATTGGTAAAAATATGATCAGAAAATCAACGTGCCTAATAATTCTGCACGCACTGTAGATGAATAAAACTGAATTCTGATGCAGGTTTTAGAATTACAGCTGCACAGGGAACTTTCAACCCAAAAAAATAAAGTTAAAGGTGAAGTGTATCATTATTACACCACTGTCATCAAGCGCATAGCTTTTTTTAAGTGTGTCTGTGTGCGTGCGTGTGGCTTTCACAATGATATCAATTTGTCGGGTGGATGGCACTGTGCTGGGTTTAGTGGATTTCACTTCCTCCTAATGCATCACTCAGCTGTAGAGAATCTTAGATCTCAGTATTTTTTGCACGCATGTTTACCAAATGCTATGTGTCTGTGGTGAGCCTGTATTAGTGTAGCTACACCTCTGTCACTGTGAGGGTTAATGTGTTTGCATCAATGCATATGCGTCACAGCCGCCATATATGCACATCCACACATAAAGCGTGCAGGAACAGAAACACGCTGTTTGCCTGTGGTTGGTGCAGGAAGTGGAAGAGGGCAAGCATATAGGTGTGCTATTTTTCTCAGCATGCTTTTCTACACGAAACACATACTTATACATTCTAATTACCATCTGAAATGTAATGAAAATAGTGAACACAAGTGAATTGAGTGCTTACTTATTCAGATGGGATTTTGCACTTGTCATATCAAGGTGCGAACATACTTTATATGGCGGTACATTATTTATATGCTAATGCGTGTTTGCGAGGACTCGCAGTGATGGAAAAGGCTTTTGTTTTTGTGAAATTATGTCTGACAGCTTCAATTAGTTTTGAGATATGAATGTTGAAAGGGCCGAGCTTTGTTCTCACCTTAACTAATGGAGATCGACAGGCCAGCTGTGGTACCTGCTCTTCAAAAACCATCCTAAAATATTCAGATTTGTGTATTTTTTTTTAAATTATTATTATTGTTAAAATAATGTAGGTTTTCCTTTCTTTTTTTTTTTACCTCTTATGCTTTGTATGTGGTCGTCAAGCCAGTGTGCAGTGAAGCAGTTCTTGTTTTCTGTCTGCGTGAGTTCAGACAGAGGTCACACAATGGCTTCTTTCATTATTGATAAGTGGTTCCCTTAGTCGTGTGAGTGTGTGAATTTAAATGACCCCCTGGGTCTCCCTGTAGGGCTTTAAGTAAGACATCATCAGCGTCATATCATTAATGGAGCTCTAAACAGTGTTAAACCCCGACTCATCAGTATCCATGTCAGATTTCCATGTAACGGGCATAGGGTTGACAGGGTCAAAAGATCAACTAATGCATGATGGGATTGGATTTATACATGAAGACTGATAAGGTCTGGGTTTGCATAATCGATTCATCTAGTTCAAGTCTGTCTAGGGGGATCTGGCAGGTTTAAAAGCGAAGCATGGAGAATGTAAATCAGACACTCTGGGCTTGATTTGTCAAAAAGAGGCTCTGAATTAGTCAATGGAGTGATTAGAGATTCAAATCAGGCCCGTGTCATGCCACTTTAACAGAGAACTGACCTAAACGCTTTCCTTTGATGTGCCACAATATGACCTATAAGCAAAAAAATGCAAAGCATTTTTTAGAAATGGATAAAGAGGATACATTTTCTTTGGCAATTCATGCTGTGATTATGAAAATGACACTCCCTATACTCTACAGTAATAATTATTCTGAAACACATAAATATTGCAAGGAGATCAGTCTCCATCAAGGAGACTAATGATCCTTAACTTACTATTTTTATTTTATTTACATTGCTATTAAGTTCCCAAGCCAGACTTTAGACGGTCAGTGTAGCTATTGTCATGTGGGGTCAGTAAGTTTTTATTTTTCAGCGAGGAGATGTCAGATTAGTGACAGTGAAGGGGTATAATGTTACAAAAGACTCTTATTTCAAATAAATGCTGTTCTTTTGAACTTTCTATTCCTCAAATAATCCTGAAAATGTATCACGGTTTCCAAATGATTATTAAGCAGCAAAAACTGTTACACTGATAATATTTACATTGATAACATTAATAATATTAAAAAAAATTGTTTCTTGAGTATCAAATCATCATATTAGAATGATTTCTGAAGGATCATGTGACACTGAGGACTGGAGTAATGATGCTAAAAAAATTATATTTTAAAATATATTACAATAGAAAACAGTTATTTTAAAATGTAATAATGTTTCACAATGTTACTGTTTTTTTATAGTATTTTTTAATGAAATACATGCAGCCTTGGTGAGCAGACGAAACTTAAAATAAATAAAATAAAAAGAAATAATAATAATAATAATAATAATAATAAAAAAACACATTTAAAGGTCACCCAAAAATGAAAATTAATTACTCACCCTCATGTCGTTCCACACCTGTAAGACCTTCGTTCATCTTCGGAACACACATTAAGATATTTTTGATAAAATCCGATGGCTCAGTGAGGCCTCCATTGCCAGCAAGATAATTAACACTTTCAATCTTGCTACTAAAGACATATTTAAAACAGTTAATGTGACTACAGTGGTTCAACCTTAATGTTATGAAGCGACGAGAACACTTTTTGTGCACCAAAAAAAGTCTTTATTCAGCAATATCTAGTGACAGGCGATTTCAAAACACTGTTTCATGAAGCTTTCAAGCTTTACGAATCTATGGTTTCGGAGCACCAAAGTCATGTGATTTCAGCAGTTTGGCAGTTTGACATGCGATCCGAACCACTGATTTGAAACAAAAGATTCATAAAGCTTCGAAGCTTCATAAAGCAGTGTTTTGAAATCGCCCATGACTAGATATCGTTGAATAAAGTCGTTATTTTTTATTTTTTTTTGGCACACAAAAAGTATTCTCGTCGCTTCATAACATGAAATTATGATGTTTGTTTTTGTGAATTGTGGGGACATTATATAGATGTAATGTTTTTAAACTGTACAACCTGTATTTTCTATCCCCCTACACTACCCCTAAACCTACCCATCACAGGAAACTGCACATTTTTACTTTCTCAAAACACCTGTAAGTATTATTAAAAGCTCAGTTAATCGTGCTGTTTTTGTATGTGCGTAGGAGCGCATCATATCTGTCTTCATAATATATTAAACCTAGACTTGACAGTTTAATAAGGCCACAGTAAAGGTGGTGACAGAAATATCATCATGCACATGCATTCATTTCTGTAAATGTACAACGAGGTCCAAAAGATGAGAAAACCTGAGATGTTTTTCATTTAAACCTGGAAACCAACAGGACTTAAAAGATTAAAAACAGGCATGACAGTAAATAATAAAAAAAATATGTAAGACTCTGCAAAGATTCTTTACTCAAACAAGTAAGTCTGTGACATTGATCATGTGACTCTGTCGGTCAGATGTTCTTCTATTGAAGCTCAAGATGGTGGTCGTATCCTCTCAGTGCTGGAGATCATGATCATCAGGTTTGACACACACTTGTGAAGTTCATGCAGCTCGAGTGCTGCTGGGCGTCCAATCAGATACAGAGACATTCACACATTCATGTTCATTTTTTCAATTCAAATTTGAAGTCAAATTGTCATGCTGATAATATAATTTGTATTGGCGTTAGTAACAAATGCAAAATAGATGAACTTTTAGGCCACGTTGTACATTTACACATTACACTATAAAGCAATGCAAAAGGACATTTGGGCTGAATTACTTAAACTGAAACAAAGAAAGCTTATGGAGTGATGATTAGATTACAATAATTCAGATACATCCTGGTCCTGTTGTTACTGCTATAGCAACCAGGCAAACAGTAAAGTCTGGCTGTGATCCTGCTCTGCTGTGGTCTGAGTCAGCACTCATCATGCAAATACACCATTCCTCTCTCTCACTGGGGACGTCTTTCTTTCTTTTCATTAATATCTTTTGTCCGTTCTTTCATCTAATTTCTTTCTTTCTTTCTTTCTTTCTTTCGTCCTTTTGTTTATCCTTTTGTCCTTTTGTTCATCCTTTTGTCCTTTTGTTCTTTCTTTCTTTCTTTCTTTCTTTCTTTCTTTCTTTCTTTCTTTCTTTCTTTCTTTCTTTCTTTCATTATTCCATTCTTTTGTCTAATTTCTTTCTTTTCTTTCATCCTTTCTTTCATCCTTTTGTCCTTCCGTTCTGTCTTTCTTTTTCTTTCTTTCTTTCGTCCTTTTGTTTATCCTTTTGTTCTTTCTTTCTTTCTTTCTTTCTTTCTTTCTTTCTTTCTTTCTTTCTTTCGTCCTTTTGTTTATCCTTTTGTCCTTTTGTTCATCCTTTTGTCCTTTTGTTCTTTCTTTCTTTCTTTCTTTCTTTCTTTATTCCATTCTTTTGTCTAATTTCTTTCTTTTCTTTCATCCTTTCTTTCATCCTTTTGTCCTTTCGTTCTGTCTTTCTTTTTCTTTCTTTCTTTCGTCCTTTTGTTTATCCTTTTGTCCTTTTGTTCTTTCTTTCTTTCTTTCTTTCTTTCTTTCTTTTGTCTAATTTCTTTCTTTTCTTTCTTTTGTCCTTTTGTTCATCCTTTTGTCCTTTTGTTCTTTCTTTCTTTCTTTCTTTTGTCTAATTTCTTTCTTTTCTTTCTTTCGTCCTTTTGTTCTTTCTTTCTTTCTTTCTTTCTTTTATTATTCCTTTCTTTTGTCTGTTCTTTTGTCTAATTTCTTTCTTTTCTTTTCTTTCTTTCGTCCTTTTGTTCATCCTTTCTTTTGTCCTTTTCCTTCTTTCATCCTTTCTTTTGTCCTTTCGTTTCTTTTTTCTTTCGCTCTTCCTTTCGTTCCTTCATCCTTTTTTCTTTCATTCATCCTTTTTTTCACCCATCCTTTCTTTCTGTTTCTTTCTTTCGCTCTTTTATTATTCATTCTTTTGTCCATTCTTTAGTTTAGTTTGTCTAATTTATTCTATATTTTATTTCTTTCTTTCCACTCGTTCTTTATTTCTCTAATTATTTCTTTCACCTGCACGTTCTATCCTTCTTTTTTCATTCTTTCTTTCATTGTTTCATCAGTTCTTTCGTTCTTTCTTTCATCTGCTCTTTCATTTTTTTTGTTCTTTTTTCTTTCATTCTTTGTCATTCTTTTATTCTTTTGTATACATTCCTTTGCTCACTTGTTCATTCGTTTGTAAAGCGTGAGCTCTATAATAAAGCTTCCCTTATCCCATCAGCCTTGGCTCTGCTTGTATTTTTGCGTATGTCTGCATACACTCGTCTATGCGAATGCGAGAGATATTTTGTGTATGCAAACCCAGAGGCCTCATTTAACCACCTGCACATAATATGCATTTAATATACTTTTGTGTCTTGCTTGTATAAGGAAGTCTAGGAAAACATGAGTAGGCCACACATTTAGCTTCAGGCACACACTGAAGAGGGTTGTGATGACAACGGCAGCGACAACAGAGGAGTAAACTGCAAAAGAATAAACAAGAGTAAAGGCCTCCTGTTGTGGGTTTGCAGGAAAGGAGAGTGTCACAATCATGCATATGATTTTCATATTTCAGCCAGACGATTTGTGATCTCATTCAAGACCCGAATACATAAACTTTGGTGAGCCTGGGGAAAGGCGGATGACTTTTTGACTGAAATAACAGCAGAGGATCACATCCTTGAGCGAAGGAGAGTGTGAGAGTGTGTGGTTTAGTGTGTCACATCAGTGTTTGTATGTATCTTGTTTGTGTTTTATGATGTTTGGTTTCCATGAATGATGCCATAGCAATGATTATAATCAAGGAAGTACTTTAGGATGGGAAGGACAGGCTCTTTCTCTGTTACACATACACTATTGCCCTTTGAAATTTGCGTGCTACTTCTATTCTTGTTTTCACATTACTGCTTCATTTGCTCATCAGCGCCAAGTAATAAAATTAGCCAGACCGTACATGTCAGTTCAGTTAATTAGGATAGGTTTTGTTTGTCTTCGCAATGATTAAAGCAAACTTGCATTATATTTCCAAAGGTTTGAGAAGTAATCCAGTGTAGTCCACATAGCTGCTTCTCAGTAGCCTGGATCTTTCAGTAAGACGGTGATTTAGACTGGAGCTCTTTGAACTTCTCGACTGATCGGGAATGCGGCCACGAGTCACGTCTGTGTTCTGTGTTCATTACTCTAATGCTCCCCAGCTTCACACTGCTGATCAAAACCTCACGTTCAAACGCAGAGCTGTTCAACAGAGGGGTGAGGAGCCCACCGGGTTTTCCGGCATGCGTTATCCGAAAGAAGTGGAAACTGCACATTTTGTTGGCATGATGCTGTATCAGACTTGGTGATCGTTGCAAAATTGGTTTGCTGTTAGATGGTGTGATGTTGCGTCTGTTGTTCACAATGACTGGCAAGAGATGGTTGGATGTGTGTTGGCAATATAGACTTGAGAATACATATTAAATCAGGTCCTTGTCTAATTTAATTAGATCATTAAATGATGACTCTCTTTATTTAATCGTTCTTTATGTGACAAACACATGGTATTTGCTTACATTACAGCTGCCAAGTTATTTTCTATCTCTGGTTCAAATAATAGAGCTGGCATCCCTCTGCTTCATATCTGGTCAAAAATGAGTTGCAGGTTTGTTAGGGTGCAGTGCAGGCTATATTAAAGTGGAACTTTGCCAATTTTCAACATGCTTTGTAATTTGTTACAGTGTCGCTAGTATATGTAAATGTATAACATAAACATTCATCAACTCACACATCAACTGTGGTAAATGGAAGCTCAAGCATGTTCGCTTGACGTGCGAGAACCAAAGAGGTTCATTCTCGTGTTACGCATCACGTTTGAGCTTCTGCAAGAACCAATGAGGTTCATTCTCGTGTTACGCAGCACGTTTGAGCTTCTGCAAGAACCAGTGAGGTTCATTGTCGTGTTACGCAGCACGTTTGAGCTTCTGCAAGAACCAATGAGGTTCATTCTCGTGTTATGCAGCACGTTTGAGCTTCTGCAAGAACCAATGAGGTTCATTCTCGTGTTATGCAGCACGTTTGAGCTTCTGCAAGAACCAATGAGGTTCATTCTCATGTTACGCAGCACGTTTGAGCTTCCTCAAGAACCAGTGAGGTTCATTGTCGTGTTACGCATCACGTTTGAGCTTCTGCAAGAACCAATGAGGTTCATTCTTGTGTTGCGCAGCAAGTTTGAGCTTCTACATGAACCAGTGAGGTTCATTCTTGGGTTGCGCAGCAAGTTTGAGGTTCTGCAGGAACCAATGAGGTTTATTTTCGTGTGTTACACAGCATGTTTGAACTTCTACAAGAACCAATGAGGTTCATTCTCGTGTTTGAGCTTCCACGCGTCAAGCAGGTTCGGCTGAGCTTCTGTTTATGTTCACTGATCAATGTTTATATGTGAATAAAAGCCTTAATTCAATCTGTTCATTATATAAAGCGATCGTATCTCTTCTGGACTAAACTGTCAAAATTCATTTGGATTAATTTTACAATCTCTTTATGAATTTTTTGAAGCATCAAAGTGGTATTTCCGTAGGCTGCCTATATGGAGGGACAGAAAGCTCTCAGATTTCATCAAAAATATCTTAATTTGTGTTCCAAAGATGAACAAAAGTCTTACAGGTTTGGAACGACATGAGGCTGAGTAATTAATGACAGAATGTTCATTTTTGGGTGAACTAACCCTTTAAGTGTAATTTTTAGTATAATTCTGAGTAATTTTAAGTATATTTCTGAGAAGTACCTAAAAAGTAGACTGAAAGTATACTGAAAGTATACTTATTTTTATTTTGAAAGAAGTATACTAATACACATTTGAATAAATTTCTTTTTTGTAAGGGTCTAGGGAAAGCAATTCTATTATGCATTTCAAGGTGTCAAAAATGTAAATTTAATGATAAAAATAGTTCAATTAATTAAATTAAAAGTTGACTATTTTAATGAATTTTTCTGTCATGCATTTTTATGTCGTTAGCTTAGCAATATGGTGACAGCAACTCTACTAAAAACATTTTGTTGATTCGTCTGTATGCTTCATATGAGGAGTTGCCAATGAAGAGTGTAACAAATCACTCACTTATGAGGTTCGATTTCAGCCTATACCGGGTCTACAGTGGACGCGAGCGGTACGATGTAAGCAGTGACATAAATGTCTGTAAGTAGCATAAAATCATTAAAGTGATTCACCATTGCATGCACTCGCACTGATAAATGTATGGAAGCACACGCGCCCTCAGCCTCCCACTCAATCACACGTTAATAGAAAGAGCAGGTCGGTTCACCGGCTTGCTCACGCACAGCCAGTTGCTATCTGTTATCACGATTCTTTCAGCCTCCTACACGCACACACACCGTCCTGTAGACGAGGGAACAGCAGAGTCCTCTTTAGTCTGGGATTTTGCAGCCCATTATCACGACTCTTGGTTCACACACACTCTGTAGGCAGCTGAAGCTCTGCTCTAATTCTGATCGAGTAACGTGAGGTAATGAACCAGACATTGTGCGCTGTTGAACTGTCTCTCATTATGCCTTGCTTTGAGACAATAGGGCCAACATCTGCTACATTTACCCACCGCTTGACAATGCAACAGCGTGCTGACATCAGTCTGCACTAAAGCTTAATGTATGGATTTATGCTCTGATGAAATAGTCTGTAAGCTGCTCATCTCTGCGGCAGTGAGCATCCGAAGCTTTCTAAATACCCATAAGCCCCGGTATTTACCTGTGTGGATGGTGGGAATGTAAGATGCAAATAACAGAGACATCTGGAGATGAATATAATGCTTTGTGTTGCTCTCTCAGTGCCCTTCAATAAGTGATGAAGATCCTGGAACAGGTCTCTCATGTCCTTACAAGACTGTAGCGTGTGTAATTTCACAGACAGTTCTGGGTACAGTGCATTCCGAAGCCATCTGTGGCTGCGCCATATTTCAGCATGGCTGGATCATCTGACAGCAGAAGTGAGAACAGTACATTCTCACTCTTGAGAATGATTTGTTAAGGGAAAATCAAGAGTCAAAAGAGCCTCATCTTTCATTTCCTTTGTGAGGTTTTTGAAGTCCTTATTTCACAGTATGAGCAGATTCTCTAAGCATTTAAGCTCAAAGGGCGGTATATCAAACAAGTCAAGCTAAGAATGTTAATCTGGAAGCAGTTTTTGCCGCTTGTGCACTTACAATCTCTATACACGCCATAAATTTATCTGGCAATTTAACATCCATAACAATAGAGTATATCCATTAGGAGAACTTTTATACAGTGGGTGTTTGTTTTTAGGTATTTTATTGGAAAAGAGCATCTGCTGAAATTTCATAAAACTTTGTTTGTTTGTTTTGTGTCCCTTCTGTTTTTGTCCCTTTATGGTATCCTGTAATCCTGTCATTTTCCTTTACTTGCTATTGAGATTAAAAGATCGTCTTTTAGGTCTTTAATGAGTTCATAACTAAAGAAATAATTTTTTCCTGATTTGAGATGTATGTACACTGCCGTTCAAAAGTTTGGGATCGATTTTGTAATGTTTTTAAAAGAAGTCTTTTCTGCTCACCAAGGCTGCTTTTATTTTATTATACTTTTATCAAAAAAATAAAATAAATAAATAAATAAATACAATTTCAAATAACTGTTTTCTATTATATTTTAAACTGTCATTTATTCCTGTGATCAAAGCAGAATTTTCAGCATCATTACTCCAGTCTTCAGTGTCACATGATCCTTCAGAAATCATTCTGATATGTTGATTTGCTGCTCAGGAAACATTTATTATTATAATCAATGTTGAAAACAATTTTTTTTCCCCCCAGGATTCTTTGATGAAAAGAAAGTTCAAAAGACGTTTTATTTGAAATATAAATATAGAAAGTTCTATTTATCTGAAATAGAAAGCCTTTGTAATATTTTGCTCTACCGTTCAAAATTTTGGGGTCAGTAAGTTTTTGTTTTTGGAAAGAATTGAATACTTTTATTCAGCAAGGATGCATTAAATTGATCACAAGTGACAGTAAAGACATTTATAATGTTACAAATGATTCTATTTCAAATAAATGCTGTTCTTTTCAACTTTCTGTTCATCAAAGAATCCTGAAATAAATGTACACAACTGTTTTCAACATTGACAATCATAATAAATGTTTCTTGAGCAGCAAATCATCATATTAGAATGATTTCTGAAGGATCATGTGACACTGAAGACTGGAGTAATGATGCTGAAAATTCAGCTTTGATCACAGGAATAAATTACATTTTTAAATATGTACAAATAGAAAACAGTTACTTACCTTGGTGAGCAGAAGAGACTTCTTTTAAAAACATTACTGAACCCAAACTTTTGAAAGGCTGTGTGTGTGTGTGTGTGTAAATATTGTGTAAAAACAGTAATATTGTTAAATATATCAATCTGAAATAAATGTTTTGTATTTGAATGCATTTTAAAATGTAATTTGGAAAAAATTAATGATGGCAAAGCTGAATTTTCAACAGCCATTAGTTACTCACATGATCACATGATCATTTAGAAATCATTCTAATATGTTTTTTCAATGTTGAAAACAATTGTGCTGCTTTTTATTTTATTTTTTATTTTGTGGAGATCAACCACAGCTCAACAGTCAGGATGCGTTATGCTTTGAAGAACAGAAGTTTGAAGGGCATATCAATTTAATAATAAGAAAAATGAATTTCTCCAAAACAAACTAGTTTCTTAACCATTTTCCATTTCTGCTGAGGGCTATTATCTGAAATTCATTATTCAAAGTACAGTTAAACAGCTTCCCCATAACAAAAAATGTCCAAAACACAAAAGATTTAAAGCGTGTGCACAAACACTAGAGCCTTTCTGAGTTCAGCTACTGATAGAAGGGGAAAGTGATCCATTGAAGTTTTTTAGATCCGCATGCGTTCTGATTTCTCACACACACACAAAACAGATGGTGTGAATGAAATACATGACTTTGCCACAAGAACCCAAGAATCTGCAGCTGGGAATCTTCTGAAGGTCTAAATTTATTCATAGCCATGCCTTTTACCAGCACAAACACAAACACTAGCGCTCACTCGCTCTCTCTCACGCTCTTGTTCCGTCTTACACAAACACGAGCCTGAATTAGGCACTGAAATGGGTACACGCAAACACAATGACAGACAATTACGCTCCCAGAGATATCGCACTAATATATCAGCCATTGCTTTGGGTTCGATAATCCCCCGTTCGTGTCAGGGATCTCCCGTTGCTATAGCGACCTTTTCTGTGTGAAATCCACTAAAGCCAATAATACTCTGCAGCCTGTATATATATGCCTGTGTTTCATTTAGTCGCACACACTTCACACACACAGCGCGTAACGCAACCCTCCTGCTCTGTGGCTGGGCCTCTCTCCTGTCATTGAGCTTTTATTGGGAGAAAAAGAAAGACTTTTTATATTTGGAAAATCAACAAGTGAAATATTGTTCCATATAAAAAAAAAACTCAACGTAATAATTATTGTTCCATCGCTGCTTTCTCTACATCTCATTCTGTCTCTTTTCCAGCACGAGGGCCCTTGACCTGCAGCTGTGCGTGGTCACGCGTGAGATGGAGAGTGCGAGGGCGGAGAAAAACACTGCGTTTACAGAGATGGAAAACGAGCGCTCTTGCCGCCTGCACCTCAGGTAAGGAAATGAGGGAACAATGGCGTAAAAAAGACAAAAGAACAAGCAGCTTTCATTGGGTCGTGAGAGCGCGTGTGGAGTGTCTGCAGTAGCCACCTCAGCCACGGCACGACAGGAAGAGCTCTGCAGATGGGAAACAACTGTGTGCGTGTGTGAGTACACTTGTGGGTGTTTGCAGGCACAAGTGTGAGAAAAAAATACAAAGTGAAAAGGGAAGGAGAACTAAAAAGAGAACAAGCGTACATTGATTTTAAGCAGAATAGATTTCTGTGTAGTTGTTGTAAAATGGATTTCAAAATCCTTTGAACATGACTGTTGATATGCTTGACCATTGTATTTCTTATTTTAGTCACATTGCTTATGTAACGACTTATTAGGGTTCCTTAACTCTTTCCTTGTCAGCGTTTAAAAAAAAAAAGAGTTGCCAGTCACCGCCAGCATTTTTGATAATTTTCATAAAACTTTCATGGCCCCCAGAATATTTTGTTGTATGAATATCCGAACATGCAATATATAAAAAGAAAGAACCTCTGCTTTTAATCAAAAACCTTCATGGTTCTTTTTTATCAGCACTTGTATGTGGGTAAGTTTCATAAAAAAGGGAACATTTTAAAGAAAAATCTGAGAAAACTGATTTTTCCCCCAAAAAGAATACATGGTTCATAAGCAATGCTTTTATCACTTGTTTCTGCTCCTTTTTTTCCTGTGTTTTGATTTGGAGATTCTCTACTCTTTCAGAAGATGTGTAATAGCGCCTCCTACCGTATAACAGTGAAAACATGGAAACAATGGCAAGGAAAGAGTTAAATATAGGGCCCTGTTTTAACGATCTAAGCGCATGGTCTGAAGCGCATGGCACAGGTGCACTTAGGGCGTGTCCGACACTTTTGCTAGTTGGAAAAAATGGTCTGTGTGGTCCAAAAGGGTTGTACCTAGTCTCTTAATGAGTAATGGGTGTGTTTTGGATGTAATATGCAATAAACCAATCAGAGTGTCACCTCCCATTCCCTATAAAAGCCAGGTGTGCTTGCACCATGGCGGATTTCTATTTACATGGTGGAATATAAATAAGTCAGTTTAAATAAGTATTGCCATGATTGGTCAAAAAATTAGCAAATTTTATTCCTCAATAAAGCAGTGAAGACTTACATCGCTTCTCTTGTGGCCCATCGTCTGAAAATTGGCATCGTATATTATATTCCGAGTTGTTTTGCGGTAAAAATAGCAACAGGGCAGCCTCAGTAGCTCACAGAGTGCAACCATTTGATGTCATCGATGTAGAATGCACTGTGCACCTAAACAAAATGGCGCCCCCCATTGTCCAAATATGTCATGGATTTTTTAAATAACGTAAATTCATGGGTTTTCTACTACTTACTTTCAGTAAGAGACATCAATTATGTCATATTAAGCCATACAAGTCTTAAAGGATTAGTTCACTTTCAAATGAAAATTAGCCCAAGCTTTACTCACCCTCAAGCCATCCTAGGTGTATATGACTTTCTTCTTTTTGACGAAGAAAATCAGAGAAATATTAATAAATATCCTGACGCATCCAAGCTTTATAATGGCAGTATGCGCTACCAAAGGAGTATGAGCTGAAGAAAGTGTCTCCATCCACATCCATCCATCGTAAACATATTACACACGGCTCGAGAGGGTTAATAAAGGCCTTCTGAAGCGAAGCGATGCGTTTGTGTAAAAAAAAAAAAAAAAAAAAAATCCATATTTAACAAGTTATGAAGCTAAATATGCAGCTTCCGCCAGACCACCTTCCGTATTCTTCAGAAAGCTTACGCTGTATGTTCTACCCCTTCCCTATTCAACTTATTTATTAATATTTCTCGGATCGTCTTTGTCAGAAAGAAGGAAGTCATATGCTTGAGGGTGAGCTAATTTTTATTTGAAAGTGAACTAATCCTTTAATACCTGGGGTTCCCTTTAAAGGGGAAATTTCATGAAAATCAGATTTCTTCCATGTTTAAGTGTTATAATCGGGTCCCCGGTGCATCTACCAACCCAGAAAACGTGAAAAAGTTCAACCCAGTAACTTTGTTTTGGCAAGCCTTTCTCTGCACGCATGTGAAAAAAAGAGCCGCTCAGATTTTGCTGTCCTTGTGACATAGGAAGGGGAACTTATAATAATATTACCACCCCTTAATCTGCATGTTTCCACCCACGGCGCTGCCATTTTGTTTGTTTTCACAAGCAAAAAGGTGTACCAGTTCTAACACCATGGCAAAAGTTCGAGCAAACATGCTAACTGTTCTGTCGTTGGCTGCACAGATGAGCACAGAACACTATTGAGAGTTTCGTTAGCTTAGATAGCCTGCAAGTTGACCCTGGAAAGCTTGATTGCTAAAAAAGGAGTGTTTCTGTCCAAGCGATATCTTGGAAAAACTATTAAACCATTCACAGCATTTGATAGCAATCATAAACGTTAGCCTGGTGTGTAATAAGTATTGCCATGATTGGTCAAAAAATTTGCCAATTTTATTCGTCATTACTGCAAATAGGTAGTTCTGATACATGCAGTGACTATCCATTTTTATCTTTATGTATACAATAATAATCTTTTACATTGTAATATTTTTATTTTTAATATTTGGCATGTTTGTGTGCTGCTGTGCATCCCTGTGTGGCCCATCTGTTCTCTCTCTATATATATAATAACAAATATTTGTCTTGTTATTTACTTTTAATTTATTCAAGGCTTATTCCTCCTCCTAATATCTGCTCTTTGTGATGTAAACAGTTAATAATCAGGTGTTGTGAAGTGAAGCTGTCATGAACAACAGAGGTCTCGGGTTGACTGGCAGGTGATAATGCAGTCATGAGCTCTTTGACAGGCCTTTCTATCTCCTCCAACCGTCACACAAAGGCCATGATGCTGTCACACTGCAAAGTGCTTCCAGGAAAGGTGTGTGCCGGGGGAATGAATGCGAGTAAAGGAGTGTGTGGAAAACTTTTATTTGTGGTTAGTGTGCATCAGCTCAGTAATGTAAAATGCCTGGAGTTACTTGAAAATCCGTTTCTAATTAGTTTTATAATCTTTTTCATTGTTTGCTCTCTTTCTCTTTGTCCCATTTTGACTTTGATTGATTATTTCGGCTGATGGTTGACACCTGCGCAGGTTTTTAGAATCTATCAAAGGCGTAGTTATCAGCTTTTAATATGTTGCCAAAGCTTACAGAGTATTTATATTACAGAAATAGACAATGCTGAAAAAAAAAACATACAGGCAATTAAAGGTACAATGTTTAAATTAAATTAAAAATGTAAACAAAATGTAATTTTCTCTCATGAAAATATGCTATCCTGGAATCATGACACCCTCATGACCACAAGAGTTATGTTCACATAGTCAGTTTTTGGGAGTGACAACTGCATTTACTTATAGATGTGAGGCTCAAAATGTCCCATTCACACAGCGACTTACAGTAGAGTCACGAATACTGTCTGTATGAATGTGCAATGGAAGTCGTGCCCGTATTTTCTGACCATCACTTGACACGAGAAGAGTCCAATCGAGTTGTGAGTTCATCTGTCAGATCTTCATTAACTGACATCAATGTTTATATCTGGTGGAGAGCGGACCACAATACACGGCAAACACGCATTTGTACAGCGCAGAGCGGCTCTCACGTGTGACGTGACAGAAAACTAGTTTTTGTATTTGTATTTGTTATTTAAAAAGCACATTTCAATACAACCGAAGCTGTCCAAAGTGCTGTACAAAGTGACTAAAAATAAACAAACACAAGGCTCAATTAATGTAAAGCATGCAAGACTTAAAACACATACACATCTAAGAGTAAAAACCAAAAATTGGTACACTAGTTGTCCAGTCCTGACTAATTGACTAGTCGTCTTTAATGCTCTGCCATGGTTTTTTCCATGTTTAAGTGTTATAATCGGGTCCCCGGTGCATCTACCAACCCAGAAAACGTGAAAAAGGACAACCCAGTAACTTTGTTTTGGCAAGCCTTTCTCTGCACGCATGTGAAGAAATGAGCCGCTCAGATTTTGCTCCCCTAGTGACATAGGAAGGGGATCTTATTATAATATTACCGCCCCTTAATCTGCACGTTTCCCCACCCACGGTGCCGCCATTTTGTTTGTTTTCACAAGCAAAAAGGTGTACCAGTTCTAACACCATGGCAAAAGTTCGAGCAAACATGCTAACTGTTCTGTCGTTGGCTGCACAGACGAGCACAGAACACTATTTAGAGTCTCGTTAGCTTGGATAGCCTGCAAGTTGACCCTGGAAAGCTCGATTGCTAAAAAAAGGAGTGTTTCTGTCCAAGCGATATTTTGGAAAAAATATTAGACCATTTACAGCATCTGATAGCAATTATAAATGTTAGCCTGGTGTGTGTGGCTCTGTTTGGCAAACTGGTACACTATGTATAGTGGGCATTAGGGATGTGACGGTGAGAAAATTTCCCACTGGTTAATTGACATGTGACAACACTGGTAATACCAGTGTCACCGGGGGCGGGGCCTCCACCTCTCTTTTTAAATATCGCTTATGAATGCCGGTGTGGCCTTGTGCATTTTAATTTCACTTTCAAATTAGCAGCAATTGCTTGAATGGTGGGTTATTATTCTTACTGAAAAACACAACAACAAAACAGTACAATGACAAACTTGCTTATATTAAACATAGAACGTTTATTAACAAAACGAATAAGAATATGCATGCTAGGCCTAATATAAAATAACAAATAGGCTAACTTACACAACACTTATATAAAAAACTGAAAATCAAACAGTGGAAACTGTGGAACCAAATAAATACGGAAAAGAACATTTAAGTTCTTTATTCAAGAGCAGTGAGTAATTCTCTCTTACCTTTGTTCTTTGATTAACATTAATGACACTTTAAGATCTGTCACTGCTGCACACGACGCGGACCTGACACACGTCCCAATTTCTCACAACTCTTTACATTCATTTAAGACTTAATTTAACTCATTTAAGACTGCTCTTATGAGGACACTCGACAAAACTGACATTTTGGCATAATTTGTGTGTTACGGTTCGCTCAAGCGCGAAAGAGAACTTTCAGGACAAAGAGGACATTCACAGACAGCACCTTCTTTTTTGTCTTGTCGTGCTTGAATGGTTTAAAAGCATTTGAATGAATACGGGCTTGATCATATAATGCAGAAAAACAGATACTGCAATAATTGCGTTAAATATTTTTAACACGCTAAACTGAAAAAATTTGCCGCGGTGGGCCGGTGTTGCGACTGAACACCGGTAACACAGACTACTGTAGCAAGCCTAGTGGCCGTCCATACGGGTTTTGCACAAAAGATTAACATGACGGCACATGCTAGTCGATGAGTTGAATCAACTCCACAGCATCTACATAAATTTATCCACTAACCATTCAGAAACGTCCAGTTTCATTCTAAAAGTTGTAACTTCTTCCTGAGTCTCTCCATCAGTGTCCGACTCCGGTTTGAACAATGTAAGGCTGAACACCGTTACTGACAATCCTCATTTTGGCTGCGTGAGATTCTCCAGCTTTGTTGTTGTTGAGCAACCGAAGCGTGAGCTGTTAAAGCTCCGCCCTCTTCTGGAAAGGGGGCCGGGAGCAGCAGCTCATTTGCATTTAAATGGACACACACAAATAAGGGCAAGCTATAATAAATGATCTGTGGGGTATTTTGAGTTAAAACTTCAGGATAACAGGATAAGAAATCTTTGAAGTCCTCATTTACGCTCCGTATCCAACAGTTAATGACAAATAAATGCATACTCCGAGAGCGCTCCACAAGATATGTTTGATTATTCCATCAGGGTGCTCAGTATTGATCAGGTGATGCACGTTTTAAACAGCTTATTGTACACGTAAGGTAATCGCTGTTCTAAACTAATGCGCTGCTGCATTGTAATGCACACACACACACATACAGACATCATGTGTACATCATGTGCAGATCACGTGCACAGAATCATTCAGTAGCGCAGAAATGTATTGTCAACACTGTCCTGTGATTTATCAATAAAATAGCTTAGAAACTGAAAAGTTCTAAAACCCACAGCTTCACTATTAGTAGAGAGACGCTGCCATGTAGAATCTTAACTGTGCTACTTTATCTGTATCTGATTTAGAACGAGCAGAAATCTGTGAGAAATATAACAACCCAAAGTAAGCTTAAAAATAAGCTGTTATGTAGGAGCAATAGCCTTGTGGGCAGCGCTATGTTATATGCCATAGCTGAGCACAAGGCGACCCGCGTTCAAGTTTCAGCTCGAGGTTCAGGCTTATTTGTTCATGAATGACATCATCAGCGTTGACTCGATTTTAATCACATAAATGTTGACTTAAAAAAATCTGAAGTCGTTCAACGCCTAGTTGTGAGTTCTGAAAATTTATGGGTGTGAGTTCGATTATAGAATGTGGTTGTCACTCCTTTAAATAACTGAAATGTGTGTTAATGTAACCATATTAAAGATCAAAATACAGGACTGACAACTGTATTCTGCTGCTATGTGATCTAGGCCAAGGTCTTATCAGGTTATTCATTCAGCGATAATGATTGTATCAATTTATCACCTGTAGAACGAGGAGCTTATTTCCCTGGGTGCCCTTATATGTCATGACCTATTATATTGGAATGTGTGGCGTTGTGGTATATAGTGGGTGTTAATATTACATCTGACTTTCTCAGGACATTTCTCAAACTGTCAAGAACTAATCAAAGTGCTCTTGTGTGGTCTTACCTTGCACCCCATAAAAATGTATCTCTGGAAAAACAAAATGTTCTATTCTGTGTTCCTGTGATGATAGGAATTTTAATGTTTCAAGATGGTTAAAGGTGCCCTAGAATTTAAAATTGAATTTACCTTGGCATAGTTGAATAATAAGAGTTCTGTACATGGAAATGACATCATTGTTTCCTCCTTCATATGTAAATCTTGTGCGTAAAAAACACCACGAAGAAACAGCCGAATCTCAACATAACACAGACTGTGAAGTAACAGTCGGGGTCATTAATATGTACGCCCCCAGCTTTTGCATATATCAGCTAATGTTCAAGACAAGCCAGTATTATTGTCGTGGAGCTGCACAGACTAATCATCAGAAATGATGCAGGTATTGTGAAGCATGCAAGGACTATAGCGAAAATGGCAAATGGATTGATAATAACTGTTCATGATACGTGATATCATGATATATTTAGTGATATTTGTAAATTGTCTTTCTAAATGTTTCGTTAGCACGTTGCTAATGTACTGTTAAATGTGGTTAAAGTTACCATTGTTTCTTACTGTATTCACGGAGATCAGAGCCATGTCGTTATTTTCATTTGTAACCCAAAAACGCTTGCAGTCTGTATAATTCATAAACGCATATCTGCATCCTTTATAAATCTCTCCAACAGTGTAGCTTTAGCCACGCAGCATTATCAAACTCATTCAGAATCAAATGTAAACATCCACAATATGCCATACTTAGGTGATCTGATATGCTGCATCACGAGCAGTTTGTAAAGGTCCACCATTTAAAGGTGTACACACACCAAATCAGAGCATTTTTAATCCCACCCCAAAATAGGCATTTAAAACATGGAATAATAAAAAATCTTTGGGGTATTTTGAGCTGAAACTTCACAGACACATTCTGGGGACACCAGAGGCTTATATTACATCTTGTGAAATAGTGTTCTAGGGCACCGTTAAAGTGTTTCTCTCACTCTCTCATTCTCAGTATTTATTTTTTTTGCCTGTCCCAGTTGTGCAGGACTCTAGTGAGTCTAGTGATGTGTTGCTAGTAGAGATGCACTGATTGCAATTTTCTTGGCCGATTCCGATTTTTTTGTTAGTGTGATCTCCCGATACTAATTTTTGCAGATTCCAATTTTCTTTCTAAGAACTATAATACAAAAATCTACTTTTCTTCAACGCAAAATTTTATTTTCATAAAACAACCAAGTAAGTCGGTAATAAAATAAGAACAAATCAAAAAAATTGCAAACAACAGCACAAATAAATGCAATAGAATAAAGAGAGCTATAAAACTAAGTTTTTCAGGTTAAGTAGGTTTTTATTCAGGTAAGAAATACTACAGAAATTAAAGTAATCAAATATAAAATAACACATCCGGTTTTATTTTACATTGGTTACCTTAATTTCTGTATTCTTTATTGTAAATATTAAATACAGATTTATTCTTACCATTAAAGTTATAAAACGTATTCAGTCAAGAGCAGAAAGTGATTTTCTTTGTCTTTTGTTCTTTAAATAACATGACAGACAGCAGCAGGAATATTGGACTGCTGTCCCTTTAAGAGTTTATGAACGGACCCAATACTGTTACACAACACGCGTTCTCTTTTTTAGCTATTTAACGATCCAGAACTGACTGTGTTTATCTGAATAATCGCCAAGACGGGCATTTTGACGCAATTTTGTATGTATTTGACCATTTAAGCGCAGTAAGCCACTCATTTTAGTACTTGTTGTGACTGTTTGACTTCTGTCTCTGTTTGAGACTGAGCGTGGCTTGTCCGCTCCACTAAAATAGATCAGTGGTGCGCGTGTTTGGTGTGAGCGCGAAACCTGCGGGAATGACTAAAATTATACGCAATACAAGCACTATTTAACCAGAGCGAATGGGACAAGTGAAAGAGAGGAGGCGCCCGCGCGGGTGTGTATCACTTTGCCGTCGGAGAGAAGAGAGCGAGAACGGGCAGCTGACGTTATTGCCTGTGCCGCTGGTAACAAAACAGATCGGCTCGGAATTGTTAAGAAGTGAGACTGATCGGCCGATCACCGATCCGGGCCGATCATGAGGAAAATCGTCCGATTCCGATCCCTGGCCGATCGATCGCTGCATATCTAGTTGCTAGTCAAACATTAAAACAGTACTCAACTTTCAAATCATTTAGTTTTGACCCCATTTGCCCAATTTTTATCAGCCAGTAATTACTAAACTATTTGCACATGATATGTAAAGTCTCAAAGACAAGTTTAACTTTGCAATCAAGTTACAAATGATTAGTCTTTTTATTTTTAGAGCAACAATAAATGTTTAAAAACTGTCAAACTTTATAAAGAGCTCTTAAATGCCTCAATATCTCCTTTTATTCATTTTGATTTATTTTATTGTTTCCAAGACTGTCCCGAGACCTCAGTTCACCAAGAGCATCCTGGGTACATTTTTGTTAAACTACAATGACTCCACTTTCAATTTTTTTCTGCACAGCAGTTGCCAAGCTTTTTTTTTCCTGTTCTAAGCTCAAATACATGTTTTCACTGTTTACTGTGCATACTTCACACTTTCCCGCTACCTAGCAACCTCGTAAAATCTTCCTTTTGATATGTTATCTTACATTTTTCACGTGGATGTCAAAGCAGAGCGTGATCCTTGTGTTGAACAGTGTTGACTTCATCTAGCACAATTTGTACTACAGACATGAGTGATACTTCAAAGCATATGTCTCATTTAGAAAAGTTAAATTTGCTATTATTTTAATCAGACAAAAATGGAAATGATGTTTAGGCCCTGTTTACTCCTGGTATTAAGATGCGTTTTGGTCGATCGGATCACAAGTAGACAAGGGAGACCTGTTTACACCTGGTGTTTTAATCCATCTCTTTTATCCACTTTCAACCACTTCTGTCCTGATTTCTTCAAGGATAGAGTCTATGGGCGGGGTAAATGAATGGGTTTTTCAGACCTTTTGACCTAATGGACAAAATAAGCTTGTGCAATTTACATACGGCGGAAGAGTGTGAGTGTGTGTTAGAAATCAAGAATGGTGAGAGAACATTTTTCGTTTTCAAACCAAACTTGGGTCTTCAGCGCAAGTTTAAATCCTGTCTGGCTAGCGTGCTTCCCATAATGTTTATGCATTAGGTCAGTAGGTGAAAAATTCAAGCCGAGCCTCAGGTTCGAGCCTCTGTTGAGGACAGCAAGCCAAGTTTGTTTATCACTAACTGTTAACACTGGAAGGGCAGGCGAACTCATGAAACCATATTTCACACTTGAAATGATAGTGTGGAATCATTTGACTTGAACCTGTAAGCTAAGAAACCACCCAGAACACCCAAACAACTGCTAAGAAACTTGCTAAAAACTCTATAGCAATGCTCTGGCAACCACCTACCACACCCTAGTAGGGGTGTTGCAATATAGACTATTGACAATAACCATGATATTTATAAAATTAAATCTTGATATCATATAATATTACACATACAATAGTATTATAAGTAATCCAGCGTCAGTAACTGGCTGACACTCCAAGACACTCCACACTTAATGCTGGTTGCCTCCCACCATAAAATAGAAAAAAGAAGAAAAAAAAAAACTATGTGAAAGGATATGACAGACGAGACAGGGGAGTTTGAACCCCAGTCATCAGTTCTTGTTATAAGTTGTTTTTGTACGCTTGTTATGATTACAAACACTCTACGTCTCCCTAGACTCATATTTTGAGTGTGATTCATTGTTTATTTTGTGTTTTCTCTTTTTTTGGGCCAAAGTTAAAGACAGCTGACTGATGTTTTTTATTTTTTTCAAAATGTTAATAGATATTGCAATAATATTGCTGTTTTGAATTCTTTTGGCCATGATAATTATGTACTGAAAATCTGATATTGTGACAACCCTACACTCTAGCATTGTGGCGGCAACTTGCATTGAAAATCATTACTCCTATTTTCATCAGAAAATATAAAAATGTAGTTGTGAAGAAGTCTTTCCCTGAAGGTCGGTAAAATGAGTGCTGAAGTATGCTCTCTTTATTCTCTACTTCACAAAGATATGAAGTAGATTTCACATCTTTGAACTGCCTCAGACATCAGAGCAAAGAAAAAATGAAATTGTGTGATTCTTAGATGTCTTTCCTCCTTAACCCCAAAGCCGTAATGTTAGCGTCACTTTAAAGGGCCCTTTTTATGTCTCGTGCGTGTGCATATTTCTTTTTTGGAGTGAAGTGTGCGTGCTCCACATATGGGGCATGTGCGTGTGTAGTGCGAGCTCACTGTAGCGTGAGGTCTAGCAGTCTGTTCGGTCAAAAGGTTTGTAGCCTGATTATAGACTACGCCCCAGCGGTTCAGAGAAAGAGACGGGGAAGGACAGCGAATGAGACAGGAAATATAAACTGTTTGATCCATGATCACCCCCTAGGAAGGTGAAGAGCACCAGAATGCTGATAATGTTAATGATGATGATGATGATGATGATATGGGAGGTGATTTATAACACAGTTGTGATGAAGTCATGGATCTGAAACCGGACAGGCTGAGAATGCTGAGAAGCAGGGGAAAGGCGGGTTAGCAGCTGGCCAGACGCACACATCAAAAACAGACCCATGTGCTGTCCAGACACACTCCAGAAACACTTCAAACCCTGAGAGCGAAATGAGAACTAAAGAAAGGAAAGGAATGGGGAACAAAGACAGAAAAAAGACAAAAAGCATGAAGGGTCAATCTGAATGGGGTCAGTCACTGCACTGCAGTCCAGTTTAACTGACAAAGCCAGATGTGCTTCCAGGAAAGGCACACAGCTGTTGGTAGTGCTGTTCAATCAGGTTTATTGGTGAGGTTCTTGTCTGGTCTGGTCTCTGGTCTCGTCTATGGTCTCGTCTCTGGTCTGGTTTGGTCTTGTCTCATCTCTGGTCTGGTTTGGTCTTGTCTCATCTCTTTTTTCGTCTCGTCTCTGGTCTGGTCTCGTCACTGGTCTGGTTTGGTCTTGTCTCGTCTCTTTTCTCATCTTGTGTCTGGTCTGGTCTATTCATGTCTTGTCTTGTCTCTGGTCTGGTCTCTGGTCTGGTCTCTTCTCTCATCTTGTCTCTGGTCTCTTCTCTGGTCTGGTCTCATCTTGTCTCGTCTATGGTCTGGTCTGGTCTGGTCTGGTCTCGTGTCTGGTCTCGTGTCTGGTCTCCTCTAATTTTTAGTCTTGTCTCTTCTCTCGTCTAATCTCGTCTTGTGTCTGGTCTGGTCTGTTCTTCTCTCATCTCTGGTCTCATCTCTTCTCGTCTCATCTTGTCTTGTGTCTGGTCTGGTCTGTTCTTGTCTTGTCTCTGGTCTCTTCTCTGGTCTGGTCTCTGGTCTTGTCTTGTCTCGTCTGTGGTCTGGTCTGGTCTCTTCTCTCATCTCTGGTCTCGTCTCATCTCTGGTCTCATCTCTTCTCTCGTCTCATCTTGTCTTGTGTCTGGTCTGGTCTGGTCTGTTCTTGTCTCGTCTCTGGTCTCATCGTTTCTCCGGTCTTGTCTTGTCTCGCCTCTGGTCTGGTCTGGTCTTGCTTTTGGTCTCGTCTCTCACCTTGTCCCATTATCTCACCTCATCTCTTCTTGTTTAATCACTTCTCTTATCTCTTTCTTCTCCCATCTCACCTCTCTATTTGTTTTATTTCCTCTTATTTCCTCATCTTTTCTCATAACATCTCTTTTCCTTGCATCTCGTTTTTTTCTTGCCTCTCATCTTGTCTCCTTTCCTATTCTTCCTTCTACTCTCTTTTCCTCTCCTCTTGTTTCATGTCCTCTTCTAGTATCCTGTCTTGTCTTGTTTAATTTCCTATTTATTTCTCATCTCTTCTCATACCATCTCTTTTTCTTACATTTCATCTTTTACCTCTTAATTCATCCTATCCCATTGTCTCGTCTCCTTACCTCTCTTTTCATCTCCTCTTCTAGTCTTCTGTCTTCTTGTCTCTTCTTGTCTCATTCCAATCCTTACCCGTCTTGACTTTCTCATTTTGCCCTTTTACTGTAATTCTCTTTTCCTCTCCTCTGACAATAGCCATTTTTCTTACCCTGTGTTATTCCCTTGTTATGAAAAATTAATTCCCATGATTCTGTCCCACTGTGTCACTCTCTCTCTTTCTCTGCCTCTTTTACTGTCTGTCTGTCTCCATGTCTCACCCTAACACTGCCATGTTTACCCGTTTCCATGACTCCTAGACAAATGGATGAGTGTGTGCTTGTGTATGTTTGTTTATGTGGTGACAGGCTGAGATGGGGGGATGGATACACATATGGTTGGTGTGTGGTCGCTGAAGAGATTTCATACATGTGTGTTTGTGTGTGTGTGGAGTTGGCGTCCTGTTTATTCACATCGAGACTTCTGGCAGCTCTTATCTGCCGCTGTCTCGTGATGATGATGTAATGCTGGTGGGGATGAGAGGGGTGTGATGTAGGACAGCAGTGCAGCCGAACTCACACAGTACTTCAAATCTACAAACCTCAATGAATTACCCAACTAAGCACTGACGGTGCTGACACCCAGCCAGAAACTTCAAGAGGCCAAACCCAAAGAGACACAGACTGTCCCATAGAAAATTAATGGTGTTGTAAATGAAGGTTCAGCAGGAGCATGTTCATCTAATCATGTTCATCACAACACTAGCGTGTACTGTATAAACAGCTGCTTACCAAATGTGTTTACCTTCAACTTACTCAAAGATTATATGAAAATGTGAACTCATAACAAATGAGACATAGCTTAAAACTAACAGGAGTACAAATATCCCACCCACACATAAAATGTAAACTTTATCTAGGCTTAGAGAGTTTTGGGTTCAAGGACTTGACTTTAATGGATCAAACCTGGTTGATTCAGAATCAGCAGTGATTTCAGCATTTATTTTTTTAATCATTATTGATTGTACTGGTTAATTCCTGTAATATAGACAGATCACAACTGAGATCTCTGTATCATCTCAATTGTTTCTCCTGAATATAATTGAGATTGAATATTGAATGAATGTTCTCAGACTGGCAAAGATACAAAAGTGTGCAATAAAATGTCAGAGATTTCAATATGTTCTTGATTTTTCTTGTCTCTTCGCTTCTATTCCTCTTGTCTCTTTTCTCTTCAAAATGAACTCAATTATTTAAGGCCCCGATAAACTCACAGTGAAGTTCTTTTTCGTTCTTTTTCATCCTCTTAAAAACAAAACAAAACCTGTTTTAGTCAAGCTTCATGCATTCTTTTTTAATCAACACTTGAATATGGGTAAGTTTCATAAAAAAGCAAAATTTTGAGCAAAAGGCTGAGAAAATCACGTTTTTGTCAAAGACTACATCTGGATTGGATTTAGAACAATGATCAAAACACAGACGGAGTAGATCGAGTCCATCAACATCCCTAATGCTTGCACAGTCCTGTAGCTCCTCCTGGGTCGACATTTCATTCATTAACAATAGGCAGTTTTGATTTACATGCTGTTTAATGTTAGTGATCGTGTTGTTTTACATATGCATATGATCACATATGATATTGCTTGTTTCTGCAACTTTTTTTCATGTGCTTTGATCAGGAGATTCAGTACTCTTTCGAAAGATGTGTCATAGTTCCCCCTAGCGTATAACAGTGAAAACACGGAAAGCCGGAGTTTGGCAGGGAAGCGTTTTCTCACAAATAACATATTCCATGTTTGGTTGGAAAGAGTTAAACATGAAAATCATAAATCTGCTTCCAAAATTGTGTACTGTCTGAGTAGTTGTCATTTGAATTTGAACTTACTTCGCGGCCTTTAAAAAAGTATGTTCTATATAGTATGAATGAAATCTGGACATACTACATCTGCCATGTTGTCATGTGCCATGTGACGTATTGGTGTCAGTTACGTCGATTCACCTCCATTCATAAATCCTCTCCCATGGCTTCATGGGTGGGATAGTAAAGTGTCCATCGAATGAACACTTCAGAATCTCACCGGAAGTAGTAAGTCATTTGGGGACTTTTCGCCTACTGTCCTCAAATGTCGCCTACTATGTATTTGGACATACTATTCTTTTGGCGTACTGTT